>JBBBDQ010000459.1:0-12500 GCA_037127315.1 Ascarosepion bandense
TCTATCTATCTATCTATCTATCTATCTAAACATGGTATATTTAGGCAATATAATATGTCTATGGAGCTTTATAGAGAATTTTTTTTCGTTGTGCTGAATAAGCTACTTTGCAGAAATCTGTAAAAGAACTTGCCTAAATTGTGTGTAATGTTCTGAATAATTTCGAAAATCGTTGATCATTTTCAAGATAAGACAGGAGAAATCACGTTGTATACGTTAGTACGATTTATTAAACAAATGGTATTCACTAACATGCACCACGTGTCCATCTTATTGAATAAAACATTTTTAAACACACGCACGCACACACACATGAGATAGACTTATTTTTGACATAATCGCATTCCTTGTAAATTGCACTTAATTTCATGTTTCATCAAACATTACAGAATGAAAATTTCAATTAAAATTCAGCTGAATTCCTTTTTATATAGATCAAATCTTAATATGTGAGTATGTGTGTATAGATCTATTGGCTTCAACATTGAGTTTCATTTGATAATGGCAGACGACAACTGTGGGAAATACACTGAAAGCTCTGTTTTTGACCAAAAAGTCTAATGTTTAATCATTTGGGACTATTTTCTGAAGCAGATCGTACCTCGAACAAGTGGAGATGTTCTCCTATTTATTTTATGAACCGCTATCCTTTGGACAAAAGTATTAATTGAACGTGGATACCGTTTTAGATTAAGTTAGCTTTCAATTCAGAAGAAGAAGTTTAAGGCCATGGAATTGGTATGATTCTAGTTAGAAAATGGAAGATTTGAATGCAAACAAAACTATGATTTTTTGAAGTTTACTATTTGATATTTTTCTGTCATTTAATTTCTCCATTCATTTTGAAAAATGTTTGTTGTTATTTTCATTGGTCGTCGATAGTAAACTTTTGTACAGAAAGAAATTATTTAATTAAACTATTATCATTCATACTGCCCGTAGCACAAGTTTTCCAACGAAGAAATTTATACGTTTTCAGTGCTTACAAAGATAAAACCGTCAATTAAAAAGAAAACTATTTTTACCTGATTTGAATCTTAAAAAATCACCCTGGTGCAGAGGTTGAAGCTAGCCTACTTTGAGCAAAAAGTATCACATAGTCCAGTCATGAGTTTAATCGGAGAGCTCGTGGTTAATATAAGATACTATGTTTGTCCCTCATGTAGTCAAAAGTATTTTACATTAGTAAAACTGACAGGCAATAAAAGTCAGGATATTGTGGAAAGCCATGCTCGTGTACGTCCTGAAGGGACAGGGAAGATAAAAGCAGAAAATGGAAAATTTTTGGTCGAATTAATTTAAGTATACTACTTCTGGGAAAGGACGCAGTGACCTCATTGTATCAGCTAATTGTTCTAGCCATTGAACTGGATCCATACTTTTGTCAGTTTAATATAGAAACAAGTGAAAGGAACTCTTTTGTAAAATAGCAGGTAATAAATAAATAAGCGTAACTGATCACTTTGTAGATTTATTTACGTATCTAATAACGCTGAAAGAAAAGACGATTATAAAAACGTCCTATCAGGAGAATCTAAACCGAGTGTCCATTTTGAATTGAAAATAGTCCTCTTTATGAACGATCTCCTTGATATTTTTAACAATATTGTTGAGTGAATGCCAATTGCTCATTACTAAAAAATATTCGGTTTAAAACAGTACCCTACATTTTATTTTTATTAAAATTATCGTTTTTCATAAAGCATGGTTTTTATTGGGATGAACAGACAATACAGTAGTGTGATACATTTTCTACATTATCACTTGTTCTGAACACACATATTGACGAGAACTCTGATTGTATTCAGAGTGCGTTGATACTCTTTCTTCGAACTCTTTGGAGTTAACTCAGACGAGACTGTGCCGATGGACAGAGTCTCGTCTGGGAAAAAGCAGACGAGAAAGTCGAGCCCGCCTAAGTGGAGTCTACAGGGAATTTTTGCTCGAGCGTACGCGCCCGGAATGTCCAACAGTAAAAATTGGCCTTGTGCTACATCCTGAATAAATAGGGAGGCTCTGGTAAATACCGAGGCTACCAAACCCCTGAATTCGGGCGTAGAGGAACCAAGACGAGCAATGCCGAAGGGCACAGTCTCTTTTGGGGAAAAGCAGACAGGAGCCCAATACCACATATATGGAGTCGACGGGGAATTTTTGCTCGTGATTGCGCGGAATGCCCCACCTAAAAATCGGCCAAATAGTATATCCCGCGTTTGTGGAGGCTCGGGTTAATACTGAAGGCATCAAACTTTGTTGGACTCTCTGCATTCGGGTGGAGAGGAAACCAGATAAGGTTATGCGGAAGGACAAAGTTTCGTCTGGGGTAAATAGGTAAGAGCCCGACCTCCCGTAAGCAGGGTCTACGGAGAATTTTGCCTGAGCGTACGCGCTTGGAAATAGCCAATGTAAAAATTGGCCATTTGCCACATCCCGGGTAAATATCGAGCTTATCAAGTCTCTAAATTTATCGGACTGTGTTTCTTCAGGCAGAGAGGAACCCAGGCGAGTCTCTATTATAGAGTCGAATCGTATGTGGGGAAAATAGTCAAATACCCGATCCGCTTGTTTATGGTGTACGGGGAATTTTGCCTGTGCGTACGAGCTCGCAATGCCCAGCAGCAAAAATCGGTTTTGTGCTACATCCAACCTTTGTGGGTAGGGCTCGTGTAAATCTTCTTCTTCTTCTTCTTCTTCTTCTTCTTCTTCTTCTATGTGCCCTGTCCCTTCAGGACGTAGGCGATCATGGTTCTCCACGTCTCCCTATCCCTTGTGGCTCTTAGTATGTTTGCTCCTGTTACTCCTGGCAACCACCGTTCCGTCATCCACTTGATCAGGCCCTGCAAATATGTTATCCGCTGCCTTCCTCTGTCTCTCTTTCCTTCTATCTGACCAGTCAGTATCAGGATCTCCAGTCTCTCCTTCCTCATTGCGTGCCCCAGGAACTTCAGTTGTCTCTTCCTGATGCTCAGTATCAATTTCCTTTTTGTTGCCATTCTTTCCAACGCCTCATCGTTGCTTGCATGCTCAAACCACGATATCCGCAGCATCCTTCTGTAGAACCACATTTCCTCTGCTTCCAGTTTTGTCCTCATTTTTGATGATATTGTCCAGCATTCACAGCCGTATTGAAGAACTGACATCACATAGCAATCCAGCACTTTTTTCGTCGGATTCTCTGCCTTTGGGCGGAGAGGATCGCAGACGAAGGTATACTGAAGGGCAAAGTTTCGTCAGTGGGAAAAGTGTACAAAAGACCGACCCCGAGTATACGGTGTCTACTGGGAATATTTGCCTGAGTCTATGTGTTTGGAATGCCTAATGTTAAAAATCGACTTTGTGCCACATCCCGCCTTTGTGTGAGTGTGCTCGGGTAAATACCGAGTTCATTAAATCTTTCTTTAGATTAGCCCTCTTTGTGACCGGGTAATGTCTCGTTTGGCAAAAGTAATTTTCTGACTTGGATGTCTTTCTAGTTTTCCTTTTTTGTTTTTTAATTTTGTTTGCATTATTATTAGAACTTTGGACTTCAAGCCTTCTTTGACTTTCCTTTTTATTAATATAAGTCAATTTTTTGATATTTGTTTTTCTTTTCTTTTCATTTTCTTTTCCTTTTTTGAATTTTTCACTACCGCGTAAGTAGACCGTTTTTTATATTTTCTTTATTGCAAATAATTTGCACAAGACTATTTTTTAAATTATGTTTCTCTTGTCTTTTATTTATTTATTGTTAGTCAACTCATTGTATTTCTATCTTTTTTTTGGCGAACCTTCAATTTCCTCGTAAAATATTTAGAATAATTTAAATATTTTACTGTATATATTCCCAACTTTTTTTTATCTCGTCGCCTGATTCAGCGAACTTTATTTCTCAGTATTTACTGCTTATATTTTATTTTTACTCGTCAATATTTTTATAGATTTTTTATTTTAGTATATTTCATTTTTAGTGTTTATATTTCCATATTTTATTTTTTCCGTCGTTTCTATCAACGAACGAGCTGCTTCGACATACCCATGTTTCCTCGCCGCTGCCCAAGCTATGAATGATATGTATACCCATCGCAGCTGCATTAGTCAAGAGCAATGCCCTCATTCCACCACATCGTTTCCCCGGCACGTGATGCACTCATTTGCGTAACAGTAAAACGCTTCTTCCCATGCGAAATAAAAAACGGCAGGCACTGTATTTGTATAACTAATATATATATATATATATATATATATATATATATATATATATATATATATATATAAGTAGCTAACCTAGAGCCAACAGACCTACCAAGCTTTCACCAAATGCATCGTCAGGGCAACTGGGTGAAACCTTGGTAGGTCTGTTGGCTCTAGGTTAGATACTTATTTATCTGCTCTGCTATTTTATTGAGCGCTTTACGTGTTAGGTTCGTTATATACCAAAGAATAAAGACTAACCAGGCGGGTCATAAAACACACTTTCATGAATCAACTATATCCCCTACCTACCCCACTTTCTTCAAAATTCTAACGGACAATTTACAAGACTTATTCCCTTATCGCTAACCCCTACAAACATTCCACACACAACTCCCAAATATAAGAAAAGAGGTCTTCCATTCATTTCCACACCACATGATGAGACATAAGAAGTCCAATGTCGAAACAAAATGTACAATTTGTAGTGGATATATATATATAAATTGTACATATTCTAAAATATAATTTATAATATATATATATATATATATATATATATATATATGTGTGTGTGTGTGTGTGTGTGTGTGTGTGTGTATGTGTGTAAAAATATTTGAATATTTTAGAATGAGTTCAGAATCATACATAAAGGCATACATACATACATACATACATACATACATACATACATACATATTGTACGTCAACTCTTGACCGACTAAGATCACTCCGGGACTGATAACTCCGAAACGAACATTTCAGGTATGATTCCCATGTGGTTGATGTCGTCTTAAATGACCCATAAGACCTACAACTGACCTGCAAGCTATTCCATATATAGGTGGGTTTTCTGATAGCAACCTGATTAACTTGATGTTTAGTTTTATGGTGCCGATTGAGTCCGCTAGCTGACCTAGACAAATGTTGCACGAAAGGTTTTCCTGGGTATAATATTGGTAGATGGAAGCCATTCTATGTTCATATTTTTGGATGAGGAGGCCTGTCTTCGAGAAACAGACTCGACCATATTCATTATACGAGAGAAACTTCTTTGTGCCGCTCTCGGGGAGAGGGTTGATGCCTCCTACATATGTACCAGTTTCAGCTCAGCACAAACAACTCTCTTCTCAAATTCTTCAATACCATTATCAACAGCAATCAAATTTCTCCAAGACTGATGCAAGATGTTTTCAGATGTTAGTATCTACATTGACCTTTATAAGCGTGTCGTTAAGGTTGTCATTGAAGCATTTTTACGGACGGAACTGAGGACGCTTGCCTTACACTAGTTCATACAGCATCTGTTTCGGTATGTATGCATCCTCTAAACTAACAAAGCTACCAGCTCGTCTATCTTGTCGCGTCATAATCATGGGATAAATGCTCATCATTGTGGCCAGCTGCAGCACTGTCACATCCGGTACTTGTGGTCGCCATGAAATCTTCAATATAACGCACAAGCTCTGCTAATGGAAATATGCGAGATGCCTAAGGTAGGTTGTCCAAGATTCGTATCCGTATAGCAGCGTGGATAGTATACATTAGGATATTGTAACATTTGATGCCAATCATTTCCCCTTGCATTTTTAAAGGGCTTATATTGCAATCTTTGACATTAATGATTTTGTCGATGAGCGTCAATGATTACAATATGAACTCTAAAAAAAATGATATTGGAAATCATTAGCATTAAAGATATAGACGTTGGTTAATTCAAGTGACTTGACCTAGAGAGTCAATACCAGGCTACAACAGTGGTGAACAAACAACTTAGAGAATTAAGTTAAAAGAAGATAACTACATAGCGACCAAAAGTAGCATCGCACATGAAAGTGATCGTAATAAAGGGATCGAAAGATGAAGGCCGGAGCGTAGAACGGCCGAAATGTTGTAAGCATGGCAATATAGATGAGGGCAACAGTCCGAGGAATGTAAATAGTGCAGATTGTAAACATTCTCTATACTAGCTTGTTGAACACATCATATGCCTTCTTCTATGTGCTGTATCATCTCATGAAGATGATAGCTCTCCACAACTTCCAGTCCTTTTTAGTTCGTGTCTTCTACTTATCTTTCCTAAAGTTTTATCCGCCATCTATTTAATCAAGATCGCTAGGTAGACTATGAGTTGTTTCCCTCTGTCTCTCTGCCTTGTGTGAATCAAATTTTCCAATCTCTCTTTCCTCATTATGCGCTCGAGAAAGTTCAGTTGCTCTTCCTGGTATTAAACATGTTTTTTATCTTACGTGTTCAGCCCTTGGTATTCTCAGTATTCTTCTGTAGAACCACATTTCTGTTTCTTTAAATTTCTTTTCATCTGTGAGAAAATTGTCCAGCATTCACTGCCATATAGGAGGACTGATAATACGTAACATGGCTATCGAACATGTAATGAGAATGATACACCCCAATGATCGTAATAAAGGGTTCTGTTCGAAATTCCTGGCACCTAAAGAAGCGTAAAACAGGTGAAATATCGTAATAATGGCAATAAAGACGAGGACAATAGTCCGAACAATGTAAATAGTGGGATAGAAATTCTTTGTAGTTCTAGGAATATTTTAATGATTTTTGGTTTCCTTATAAAGTATTCGCCATTTATCCGCGGATATATGTTTCAAAGTTTAATTTATTATCATGATTTGTATAACCGCAGTTTTAGAAAGAAGTATATATATATAGCGAAACAGATCTGTCTGCGGATGACAATATTTACGCTCTCACACCCTGATTGAGCACTCTAGAAGAAAGTTAGACTTTGAAAAACAGTAGCCACTATAGCGTGTACGCATCGCTCATTCAGTAAAAATGAATTTGATCACGCTAGCTATTGGGCGCGTAATATGATATGCGCTAAAAAAAACTGCCTTCTTCCACCGGACGCCCCGTGGCCCAGGGGTAGAATTGCCGACTGACGCCAATTCAGTCGGATTTCGAGCCTGGGTTATGTAGCGATCGGAGTCTAACCGTACTGATGAGCTGTGATACAGCGAAACATATCTGTCTGCGGATGACAATATACATATATATATATAGTTTTAAGCCACGTTATCTTTTTAGTGTAAATTTATTCAGTATCTGGCAGAGGCGGATGAAAATACAAGATGCGTAGACACTGATATCAACACCGAGTAGTGACAATCAGGTTCAATATTTAAACGCAATCTTCAGGACGAAAACGATTGTCGCCACTTGATACCAGAGTTCACACTTCTTATATATATATATATATATATATATATATATATATATATATATATATATATATGTTTGTGTGTGTGTGTGTGTGTGTGTGTGTGTGTAAGTTTGTACGTCTCATGTCTTTTCCTTTTACACATGTGACACGATAACTAGGCGTATATTAAGGTGCTTTGTAAAATATGTATTTTATTATAATAGATTAAAATAGAAAATGGTTAAGAATAGAAAATAAATTAAAAACATGTTTCGTTTAACAAAAGTGAAAAAGAGGAGAAAAAATAAATAAATAAACGCTTTTTCTTTTATGCGGAAAATTGTGGAAGAGAAAAGGGTATCAGATTACTGTTTAAAATCCTACCACTCTTCCGGTAAATATTGAACTCGGTGATTTAATGTGATAAGAGATAAAGTTCAGGAAATAGGTTTATTGAATGACCAGGTCAAACGCTGTCTTTTACTGAATCTTAACCACACATTAAGAATTTTCCGGCGGAAGATTGATTAAGATAAAAAAAAAAGATAACTGAAATTTCGGACTTGCAGTCGCCAATGGTTATCACCCGCTGGTCTAAAGCATTTCCAGATTTCCGGATTAATTTTAAATAAATTCAGGTGATTTTTCCGAGTCAGATCAGTTAGTTAGTTTCCAGTTAGTTCAGCCGGGCGCGTGCTTGAAGTAGAAACTCCGTTCGTCTTGTTTCGGTCGGTTTGGATTTGATCTCCTTTAATTAGAGTTAGAGCTGAACATCACATTTGCCTGCTCCAACCGAAAAGGCTAACTCTAAACGAAATAAAGCATCCTTTCAACTCATCCAAGTTGTGGAAGTTCGTTCCTTATAGTTTAATCTTGTACCCCCAGCTTGAGGCTCCGACTTTTTCAACAAACTCCCGGCAACATCACAGCGTGGAGAACGGCCACCGGAGAAAATGTTCGGACCGTCCGTTGGGGTGTTACACAGATATTACTAACAATTCTTTTAATTTAATAATTTATTCCATTTTTAAGGCGAAATTTTAATCCAGACAACTTGTTGCTGAAATCTTCTAATTTGTATAACAAACTCCCGCGTGGATACTTCCCTAACGACTACAATATTAATCTCTTCAAGTCAATGGTTAGTCGCTTCCTATGCTGCTTATATACTTTTTTAATTTTTGATTCATATCACACATCTCTCTCATAAACTACTCTTGAACTTAAGTAAAAGAAAAGCACAAGAGATTACCAATGATATCTAATAGTAAAATAGAACAATTATAATATTGTCACACAATACAAGCAGTGTAACAGAAGATTTGTTCTTACAGTAGATAGTAGCAACTTCGCCATAAGAAATTATTTTTCTCCTTAAAGGAAGAACATTTTCATTTCTCTTTTAAATGTTCAAATTGCCAGCATCACGATTCTTACGTTTGGGGCCATTATTAAGCAAACGTTTGAATTACTTATTTACGAGTTTGATGGTGGGTAACTGACATCTTAGCGAAACTGTGCATAAAGGGAAACAATGCATTTATAAGAAATGTGGTTTATTCTCGTGGTACCGTTAAGAATTAAGGCCTATATTTCTTAATATAAGTATTTCCGATTCTATAAGTTTTGCACAAACTATCAGAATGATGGCTTTCGTTCTGTTCTTGATATTACTTCTCGCAACCCCCTGGGTCGATATATTCTCAAACTTCCAGGATAACGAGTGTGAAATCGAATATAAAGAATTATGAGGGGCGTGGAAAATTTCTTGATCCGACCATGATAAGATTAAAATAATTTTGGTATTTTGTCGGTTTTTGAAAAGGTGGTCAGGCTGTGGTCTTTTTAGCGGTCTTTGTAGTTTTTGCATTCATTACTTCAGCAGAACATCTTTCATATACATCAGCTTTACCACATTGACCGCGAAAGTTACGATATCTAAGTTTAACACATTGTTTTGATCTGAAATACATTTTTCAATAGCTGAATGTGTGAAATTAGCAGTCGTACAATTCTACAGAATAAAATTGTGTACCATTAGTATTCATTTTCATATATTCAATTTTAAACGTAATGGGTGACCGCTCGTATCCGAATATGCCTGTCTGAAGACACATATTACAGACTCCTGCTCAGACTTCGGCACATGTTTTCATCACACACTGAACTCACCTGCAACCAAGCTAAGTAAACCTTAGTTACAATTTCTAGGAGAGAGCGCATTATCTGACGGGATTAACAGTATGAACGAGATCAGTACTCTCAAACCCATGATTATGGTGACTTCGTACGCAGTCGTGGGCTATCATGGATATCCGCAACTTCCTATCCTTTGTAGCTCTTAATAAGGTTTGTCTTTTCATTATCACTCTCAGCCCCTATTCTGTCTTCCATTTACATAAACTCGTTTAGGCAAGTTACTGGCTGATTTATTCTGTTCACTTTTTCCTGTGAGTGTCAAATTTCCCAACTTCCCTTTCATCATCATTTATTCTAGAAGACTTCAGGGATAAAACACGAGAAGGTAGCTTTTTTTTTTTCGCACGGGTAAATCTGCCCGCCTGGGCCAAGGCTAAATGTCTCTTCCCGAACGAACTGCCATGAGGTAGCACACAAACCTATAGCGTAAGGAAAATATATCACCAGGTATAAAAATTATATTCAGTCTACAGTCTTCATGCCTTGTTTTTTCCGTTGGGAAATATGACCTCTCCAGAGACATGGAAAGTAAATTTGGACTGCTTGAATTCTCGTTGAAAAAATATCAATATGGCTTTTTGAGAAACATAGTTGAAAACTCAGGCAGCGTGAATTCTCGTTGGGAATTATTGCAAGTAAGACTGTTTCTGTTCACACTGCTTGTTTTATACATATGTTATAGTTGCTCTCTGTTGGATATTCGCATATAATTTCGTGTATGACTTAGCAGTAAAAATCACTTGGGTACAAAGCATGCTTGTCATTCTTTTTCTTATAGATATTCCGTTCCGTCCGTTTATTATGATAGTACTATATTATGGATATAATAATGTCCATAATGGGGGAAATGCAAACGAGAACTATCCTTTCTCGTATAACATTCTCATTAAAATAATTAAATAGTTGCACAGATATATCAAAAACCTTTTGTTAACAGCTTTTCTTCTATAATTTTGAGAAGAGTCTTTATGATTTCAAGTATCCAGTAATGCGAAGCGGAACACGATAAAAAAACAAAAAAAACTAAAAATTCAAATTATTCACTGGAACATTGCTCGTGAGAATAATAAAATCACATAGAGAATGAATTGAAGTGTCCGAATAAACCGGAAAGGGAATATCTTGTATCTATGATATACAAATGCTCTCAGAAGATTGTTTCTATGCAGCCCGTGACAATAAATTCGGAAATCGCATTAGGATAGCAAATAATGTCTTCTGGTGACAAACCAAATTATTAAGGCATAAACAAATATCATAGAAAACAAAGAAAACATTACCGAACCGTTATGTTATATCTAATTTACAATATGGCAGTGAAGGTTGAACAGATGACAAAGAAAATGTAGTTCTACCGCCGAATGCTAGGAATACCGTAGATAAAGCAGGAAGTTTTATGAAAATAAGAACTTAAAGCAAAATTATAGCTACAATGAAAAAAGGCAGTCCAAAATTTTGCCACACAAAATGAAGAAAGAATGTCTGGAAAATTCAACAACCACAAGATGTAGCAAAGTTAAGAAAATTGGGAAGGAAATAGCGAGCAGGGATCTTACTCAGGTGTTGTAGATTATCTGAGCTGGTGAATAATTCGTAAAGAAGTGTATTTTTTTAAACACAAAAATATATGCAAACTGGCTTAGCAAAAGAAAAATAGATATTGTTTTGATAAATATTTGATTGTTGTCAAAGAATGCGGGCAAAATCCCCGTATCAGGAAATATTTGATTGTTTTGAAACCAGCGTAACGTAGGTCAGATAATTTGGGCCTTGAAATTATGAACAATGTGCTAAAAGATGACGTTTTCGCTTATATAAGAGACAGATTAGTAGTAAAAGTTAGTCGGTGAGGAGTTGAGTTTGGAACCCAGACCGAGAAAGACATAGGGAAACTGCGGACAAGCGCGGCATCTGGCCCTCTCGATGCCTGTCTGCTGGCACCTCCGATCCAATCTCCTACTCTACGCCACGTCACCTGAAGAGCGAATAAAATTATATTGTCTGCCTTTGTTTTTATATACATGTTACAGTTGCCATTTTATTAAGTGAGAATATCGTTATTTTATCAGTGTGGAAAAGACAAGCGATTACATAAGAGAGAAGATAACAAGTTTTGGGGCCCCGTCGTCGAATTAATAATCGTTGATCCATTTCTATTATACAGAATATATGTTGTTTTAGTTGCAGTTAAATTTTCGTCGTTTTGGTATAGAATACAAAACATGTTGGTCTTTTATCGAAATAATAATCCTCTTCGACGAATTCATATACAACACAGAGAGTTATTTTGAATAAATAGCAGAACGGAAACAGAGACGTTAAAGAATGAATTTTTATTTGTAGCAAAAATAAAAAACAAAAAAGAAGCTGTGAAGAACCATGAACAGCCACGAAGGACTACGAATATAAGAAACTAAGATAACAGCATGTATCTAAGCAGCCTAAAGACCGATGTTAGATTTTTATCGATCAGAATTAAATACCTCATAAGCTGAACGCTGAACAATGAAACTAAAAGATGAGAATATCTTTATAAAGAAATAATAACTCAATCGATAATGATGAAAATGAATGAATATTATTGACATTTTGTCTCTGATAAAAATCATGTTTCACATTGGCTCCGGGATATTGAATATCAAAAGCAATTTCTTAACGAATTCGGTAAGACCTTTTTTTTTTTTTGGCCAATAACAGTTCTTAATAAAATCCAACAGCCAGATCAATTATTGTCGTTCGGTATGAAAACTTAACTCTGTGAGACTATTCGTAAGATATTTTTAGGATGACCTCGGATAAGATAAATAAACAATTTTAAACCTGCCCAGACAGATTCATTTATAATCTTATCTCATAAAATCTCTCATATTTCAATTTGGTGTGTTAGGTTTGGCTTATTTGATCAAGGCGTTTGTTCATGGGATGAGTTATTTCCGTATGAGAGAAATATTTC
>JBBBDQ010000459.1:17500-100000 GCA_037127315.1 Ascarosepion bandense
TTCTAGATATAAATCAGAATCATCAATTTCTAGATATAAAACAGAATCATCAATTTCTAGATATAAAACAGAATCATCAAATCGTTCCACGTCATGTCAGTAAAAAAAACTTCACCTTTTAGAGGTTAGCATCAACCATGGAAACATGGAAAGTTCTTTAAAATATCTAAATGAGGTAGGATTTATTTTTGAAGCATTAAAATTAACAAGTTACTTCTTGCCTCAGTTAACAAAGGATTGGAAGTCATTTTTGTGATCAGCTAGTAAGTTTATTTTATCGTACATATCAGATGGGTTTGGTTTGTTTTACGGCATATCAACCTCAATGGGTTATTTATTACTGATAAGATGTTTACAATAGATTCGTATGTATAGAATATGTATTTCTTGTAAGAAATCAGTTTGTTGATTAAGTTTCATTGACGTATTTTGTAAAGAGCATTTTTCGATAGTCAGATGCATTACTGGTATATATATTTTTTCTTCAAAAATGTATTGTTGGTAATATTTTTTTCTTCAATAATTTATTTCTGGTAATACTTCTTGAGAAAAGTATTGCTTGAATTTTCACTATAAAATCTATTTTTATACTTTCATAATGTTTCGACCCCAGTTTGATTGTCCATAATTGGGAGTCTAACAGATGCTACAACCCAGGGTTAGGGTGGATTTGGGAACAACAGCAATTAAGAGGTGGTTCCAAGCACCTAAAAACTTCCCAATTAGAAGCCTTGCTGTCGGATGCAGCTTATCGTCAAAATCAAGACCCCAACGTAGTTTATCATCATACCCAGCATGCCTCATTAGGGATACCTCTCTGCAGATATGCAGTCGGCGTATTCTGAAGCTTCAGCGAACAGGGTGGCACTTGTCAGATTCACTATTAAAACATGAGTAAATACTTGTGCCATTAGCATAGAAACCGAGTCAAAAAATGAGAACATCAAGAAGTCGTTGATGAAAATAAAGAACATCGTGTCCAAGAATAGAGCTGTTGTGAACATTAAAATTAATGCAAAAACGATCTAGATAAGTGGCCGTTTAAGCCACATTTATTATAGTTTGATAAGAAATATTGAATAACATCAAAGAAACGGCCATGAAAACTATCTCTTCAACTAATAAAACCCCAGCATGCCAAGCCCTGTCAAACGCCTCCGCAATATCTAAAAGTACAACCAGAGTATCACCATTCTTATCTCAAGCTTGACAAACTCTTCCAGCAATAGATGTCAACAAATTGCTGGTTGAGCCTGAGGAAAGAAAGCAATATTGCTTTTCTGGAAGAATACCCTGAAATGCTTAATCAATCTGGAATTGATTAGATGTTTTAATACTTTGCCAAAGAGTAGAAGACAAATAGATCGAAAGATCAGATCTGTTCACCAGAAATCTTAAGTACGGGAACTGAGAAATGCATTTAAAATAAAGAAAGAAGCAGTAAGGCCTCATTTCAGATGCAAATTTCTTAAAGACAGTTTCAGAGATACCATCGAGTCGATGTTCTTTATGGTGATTAATTTTGGAGTTGATAGCAGAAACTATGGACGGATGCATATCACTTAGTTTGAAGTGAAAAGTTCAGAAAATGTACAATTGATGAGTTGAGAGTAGAATTGTTACATAATTTGCGAGCAAAGCATATTGCTTTATCGGCAGAAAATGATAGCATTTCAAATTGATTGGAGAGAGGAGGAATTGAGTATTATCTAATACAACCTATAGTAGTCACATGAACAAAATGTGTGAGAGCCTATACGTTACAATATTATCAGGGAACAACGACTTAGCCTCTTTGAACACACGTTTGCACTTACTTCAGACATAAAGAGTTGAATTAAAAGGAAGGATTATATGATTTAAAATTAAAACAAAAACGGTTAAGTCCATAAGTCCATAAGTCCATAACCTCATGTTATTCAAAACATATAACTCGTAAAATGATTTAAATACTAATTTAAAAATTCTCTCTCTATATATAGTGCGATGATTAAATTATCGGCAGTTTATATTTTTAATTTCGCGCATGCGCGTTGTTTGGTTTTTAGTTTGTCGACTGCACTGTAGTAGAGTCAGTTGGACACCATCTATAAGAGAAAGAACATCATGACGCAATTCACTCCGCCAGAAATTTGAAAAAGGCATGCTGTAGTGCTTGGCATTTCCGCCGAAAACACCAATACAAATATTTCAGTGTTTAGGAGTCGATAAACTTGCCTGACTTTTCCGCTAATCTGATCAATATTCATGAACACCCCTATAGATTTTTTTTAAAATAATAACATTTTTTTCTTGTATATAAATACATGTCACAAAATAAAGTTTTTACATTTCTCTTGATAAAGTCTCTCAGAGAAAAAACTTTTCTTGTCTTTATTAATATTGTTCTTTTACAGACATACTCTATCTGAAATTTCTACAATCCGTTACACACACACACATGTTAGGAAAATCTATGGCAAAATGGAACAGTTTTTTACTGTATGAAACGGTTTATCTTTTAATGAAAGTAGGATTGAATGTTTTTTGTAAAAGGTCTCTTTTGTGCTCATATATTTAATGAATTAGTTGATGGGTTAAGGTTAGTTGATTAGTTCATGAGTCTGACTAATTTTGATTTAAAAATATTACTTTAATTAAAAGAGAAAATGTATAGAAAGGTGTATTAATCGTTAGATCATCAACAGTAAATCTATGTCCAGTTTCTTGCAACAATTCACCTTTCTTGGCAGACCTTGTTATCACAATATGGAATATTTTATAACAAACGTGATAAAAACATTAAGAAACAAAAAATAAAAACTAAACGAAATCAAATCAAATAGACTATATACCAAACTGAAACATATATTTAAAAAAATAAAATTCAAAATTTCAGTGTCTTTTGTCCTTCATGCGCATGCGTATTAACGTCAATGTAAATATCAATGAAGTCTTAAATTACTAAACACGTCATCCGAAAAAATATATTTATTTTGCCACAGATTTTCCGAAAATTGTCCGGATGTATATAAAAATTACGCATTGTTTTCATATCTATCTATCTATCTATCTATCTATCTATCTATCTATCTATCTATCTTATATTTATTTGAAGGCTGGAATATCTCTATTTTTCCATAGATTTTCTGAAAATTGTACGGATGTATATAAAAATTATGTATTGTTTTACTTATCTATCTATCTATCTATCTATCTATCTATCTATCTATCTATCTATCTATCTATCTATCTATCTTATATTTATTTGAAGGCTGGAATAGCTCTATTTTTCCATAGATTTTCTGAAAATTGTACGGATGTATATAAAAATTATGTATTGTTTTACTTATCTATCTATCTATCTATCTATCTATCTATCTATCTATCTATCTATCTATCTATCTATCGTATATTTGAAGGCTGGAATATTTCTATTTTTCCATAGATTTTCTGAAAATTGTACGGATGTATATAAAGATTATGTATTGTTTTCCTCATCTATCTATCTATCTATCTATCTTATATTCGAAGGTTGGAACTTCGATATATTTTGTACATGCACAGACACACACGCACACACACACACACATATATATTTATGATTATTGTCGCTGATTCTCACTGGCTACAAGAATATAACTGTATTAAAGCCAGTGATTTGGCCTCTTCAATTCATCCAACTGCTTTCTACTTGTAATGTCAACAATAACTGCATAATATAAATTAGTCTCGAAACAGAACAGCTAACATTGATCCCAAAAATTCGTGATAACGTCACAGAGTCATCCAATCAGTAAGTCATACATACACACAATAAGTGAGAGAAGGAAAGTATCGACATTCAAAAATCTGCACAGAAATATTTGAGACAATTTCCTGAAATCGATAATTGTCAGGATGAATATTTATCCGAGAGAATCACTGGATAATCCAGAAGAGGATCTAAAACTCAGATCAGATAAGCCTGACAGGCATGCAGAATAGTGGAGATTATCACTGATTATTCCGTCTCTTGCCTGAAGCCCGAGTCAGCTGAAGCCTGCGGTCGAAAGTGACGAAGATCATTTATTTGGGCTACAGCTTTCATTGAACTCCCCATATTCATAATTTTTTTGTTTTTACGTTTCTTAATTTGTTTTTTCAGCCTCATTCAGAATATTTTTTTTTAGATTTTTATGATTACTACCATTTGGTTTTTATTATTTCTTATATTTTTTAAGGAAAATAAAGTCAACTAATTTTGCACGGATTTTTCAGTCGGGTTAGAATACGTCAGTTGCAAAGATAAACCTCTGTCACATAACAAGTGAATTCTTGCAGAGTCATGTATAAATCAACCAATGTTTTTTTTTTTTTTGTAATTTCACCCCAAGAAAGGCAATAAAGCTACTGAATAGGGAAGAATATTCGAAAAAAAAGAACTTTATTAAAGAGAGAGCTATATAAAAGAACAGGAATTAAGAAGATAAAAGATAACAATTGACATTGCATTTAAATCTTTGAAGATCAAAGTTGACTAGAAAGCAAGAAACTGAAAGAAAGAGAGATAGAGAGAGAGAAAGAGAGAGAGGGAGAGAGAGAGAGAGAAAGAGGGGGAAGAGAGTTCCATAAGCGAAAAGTGCGATAGAAGAAATTGTTAGCATAGAACTTACGGCTACATGTAGTCATTTCAACTGGAGATTAAATGTTTTCATGTAGACTAAAGTTTAAATATTGTATTATTTCCAGAAAAAAAAATTCTATCAAATTTCATCAACAGACCGTCAAAAGAAATCAGGTATAAAAATGATTTGGTGTTACTGCCGGCCACCGAATGCAAAAGTTCGGGTTTTCACAACTGCGTTCAGTATCGCAAGTATTAGAACAAAAGTGTCGGACACAGGGATATATAAACAATCTACTCAGAGGGGATTGGATCAATTTCTCCCACATCGTCGACGAAGAATGTATGGTCAGCGAACCAGATCAAAGGAGACAAAGTCACCACACCTTAGACACTAACGAATGGGAAGTGATAATATCATGATCCAAATGAAATATAATGTCAAGTAAAGAAATTTCATGTTATCACTTAATCAGTACATCTACTTCATTGCATGATTTTGACAAATGTTTACCTATATACTCATGTATAATTTTGATTATTAAGATGAAATAGTGGGTTTGATTTTCACTAGGTGTCCCATACATTTACCCTTGTCTCACATCATCACGGTTAGTTTATAACTTTTCTTTCAGATTATTAAAAAATTATTCATATTTTGCTGCAATATTATCACCCATGATCTCCAGAGAACCCGCGACAACGTGTTTTTTTGTTGCGAATGATTTACTTTCACGACTACCTTTGGGTAGGCTTGTCTCAGGTGATGAGAAGTGCCATCTTCACTATCCTGCATATTCTCCTGACCTAGATCCCTCGGATTATAACTTATTTCGAGGATTACAAAACCATTTAGATGGCCTTAGGTTAACATCACGAGAGGAGATCGAACATGAGTTAGATTCATATTTCACATCAAAACCTAAAGAATTTTACAAGTTAGGCATTTATAAGCCCGTTGACTGATGGATTCAAGTTATAGAGAGCAAAGGTCATTATTATTATAAATAAAGATTTTTTTAAAAACACACAGTTTCTTATTTCCAAGATGAAATTTTAAATCGGCAATTTGAAACACCACAACCTTCAGCTGAGAAATAACAGGCACGAACACTAGATGAAATTTGTTTAGTTAAGATTTTACAGTCAGCTCTAATCCAGGGAAGTCTCAGATAAACAGGGTATTTTATAAACTATAATCGGTTTGGCCTTGCCTTTATTTATTTAAGAAAAATCTTTAAAAAGTCAGTACAAACATTATAAAAAAGATGATTTAAAATATAGTATTTAATAACATACACCATTTAATACATTTATAAAACACAAAATTCGTTTTTTGTTCGACAAGTTGAAGTTGCGACAATGAAATACAAATTTTCGAACAAGTAAATAATTGTTTTAAAAAATATTTCGATCGCATCTCGCTTAAATATATATAGAACAAGATTTTTTGATGAAGTTTTGTAATTTTTGAAAATAAATGACTTCCGTTGAGAACTTAGGTGATCATGCCTCTCTACAGCTTCCCTTCCTTAATAACTGTGAATTTTCATGACTTCTGGTGAAAAACAGTGGGATTGTTTCCCTGGTTCCTTCTCTACGGTTTTGAATTGAGGATTGTTCGTCTCCAAAACAACCTGGTCTTCTATACTCGTAATAAACAACCCGGTCGACTATACACGTAGTAAATATCCTGGTCTACTATAATCGTAATAAACAACCCGGTCTACTATAGTTATAATAATACATACAATACTCGTTTTTAGATTACCATTTGTAATGCCAGATGCAAAAAGACTTTTTCACTGTTTTATGAAAAGTTACAAATATATATTGTTAGATTTATTAATAGTTCTATTCTTGGCGGTGATAGTCAACCAAATAAAACGTAAACGTTAAAATATGTAAACTTATTTATAAATGGAACTTTGTCTCTGCGTGTGCGTATGTGTGTGTGTGTGTGTGTGTGTGTGTCTGTTACCCATAGACTCCGAAACGGCTGAACCAATTTTCTTGAAAATTTACACAGATGTACTATAAGCGTCTGCGAGTGTTCTTAGCTAGGTACCCCCGATAAATATCGAAAATTGATAATAAAAAAAATCGGGTTATAGAAGGAGTGGTGCGATTTTAATCAAATTTGATACTCATAGACAAAGACATAAGAAACGATATTCAGAAGTTTCAAGGTTGCAGTTCTTACAATAGTGCAGAAAATCGATAATATATATATATATATATATATATATATATATATATATATATATATATAAGGCAAGATGTTTGTGTGTGTGTCTGTTTATCTGTCTGTATGTCCTTTATACAAATTCACAATTTTTATCCGATTCTCACCAAACTTCAAAATTTGACTTAAATCCATTCATCTTTCTTTCAGTCTACGGTTTCGTTTTAACTGGAAACAACTATTGCTTTTTAGTCTTTCGTGCCAACGTCTAAAGAGTCTGAGCTCCAGGATCATGGATTAGTTTTAAAGCTTTCATTATACCCGAGCAACGCCGGGATATACTGCTAGTTAATTTAATAAATAAAATGTAATCTCTAAATTGTTAAAATTATTTTAAAGATTTTGTTTTTTAGAGACTTTGAAATATATTTTAAAAACGATGACTCGTAAAATGAAACATCGAACAAATTCTACAAAATGTCTTTCAGATTTACCCGAATGTAGCCTCAGTACTCATCACGTAGTCGACATGTCACGAATCTTTGTTTCTGGAAAAACGTCAGGAAAATCCGTGGATCCTACGTGTACGAATCTTAATACCGCTTGACTTCATCAGAAAAATGATGCACGCCTCTTTCGGGATCGGTTTTATGAGGAGACAGACTTTATTTGATGTTGAATCTTTCAATGGAAACTTAAATATATATCTTGGAAAAAGGCTAATGCCTGACTGTGAACTCGTAAGCTTTGTTGTTTGTTTTCGATGAATGCCTTTGTTTGAACATAGTTTGCCAATGTTAATGCCAATAAAACTTGTTCTTGGTGTGTTATCTATGCTTTTCCATGTGAAATCGAATGATTTCTTTTGAATATTAGTTCATGATTCCTATTCATAATTCTGCTGTAACTGTAAAAACCGCGATGAGTTTATCTTTCGGCCAAACAACGTCGAAGATATTTTTATTAACTGCTGGATTTTCAGGTCTGACACTGAGAATGTTTTTAGCAATTTAGTTTTAATTCATTCTGAAAAAAAGCAATTGAAAAAATATTCTCAAAAGTTCGTTCTAACACATTCAATAATCTTTGTCTTTTAAAGATCGTGACCAACATTTTCAATATAGATGATAAAAAATAGAAAAAAATCATATGATTTTTGTAAATTATTCTCAGAGTCAAGAATACATGTCTGATTTAAAAAAATGGCATGACAATTTCTCTGAAATGGTTCTTTTTAACTTGGAATTCTTTGAGTTTGTGACATAAATAAATGAAAAAAAAACTGATTCAATTTTATTTTTAGTTTCAGTTTTGTCTGTGTGAATGCCGGAGATTTCTTACCACATTAATTATTTTTATCTAATGTTTGATTTTGGAACATATGTTTTGTTTTATAAATTAAGAGTATTATTTACAACAATGGCGGAGTGTGTAGTGAAACGGTTTTCGATGTGGAATGTGGAACAGGCCATCGCCGTTCAAATTCGCGCTTTGTTTATTTGATTCTTGTTGCGGTATAATAGATATCGTCGACGAATGAGAAATCGGAGAGCCCAGTTCGAATTCCAATGGAATTCTCATCGAATACGTTTTTATTCCCTTATGAAAATATTAATCTATCTTCTTTCCCTCTAGCTATAGGTTGAGTATGGGTTCCACTAAGAGTGAAATAAACAAATCAAACTTTGTTGGAGAGAAAAGGATAGTAAGTCGAATAGGATTCAGGAAGAAAGATGACGATTGATGTCGCATTTAAATTTTTGAAGATCGTAGCTGACTGGAGAGCAAGAAATTGGAAAAGAGTTTCACAGTTGTAAAGTGCGAGAGAAGAAATCACTAGAATAAAGCGTACAGTTACACTTAGCAATTTCAGCAGTAAAATTAAGAAACCTGGTTACCAATCTGGTACTATGATAAAATTTATGAAGCCGAAGAACCGTAGAGGAAAGCTCATTTGATCACTTATAAGAAATCATTTATAGAAAAGTTACATGATTGCTGCGTTACGAGCGTTGAAAAGAGATGATAGGAAGCAAAATTAATTATATGAGATATCTAAAATTCTTTTGGAATCAAGAATACAAGTTTAGTTTTGAAAAATTACATGGCAGTCTCTTGGAATTCAGATAATCTGTGGCATCGAATATATGCATGAATTGATTGAATTTCTTTGATTTCCTCGAATGAGAATTTGTTAATCATTGTCGTATTAATTTCGACAGCTAGTGTTTCAATTTGGTGTCACTTATTTTTATGAATTAAGATTATCTTGCACGGGAATGAATGTTCGTCTCGCGAAGCGGTTTTCGGCGTTTGCTGTAGAGCTCAATTTTCGATAAATATTCTTGAGGGAAAGCATAGATTGATCTCTTAAGTTGATGACAGTACCTCCCCGGCTTTGGATTTTACAAAAAAAGTCCAAGCGCCAAGGACGCCTTTTTCCACAGGCAGTATCTCTTCTTTGGAAGGGGGCTGGGTTTATTGCCCGGCGGCTTAGGCGTCCGCAAAAGGGGAAATGTCGAGGGATTTGAGCAATTCTCACAAGGTATTGCTGTTAAAACTCACTGTAAACTGATCTTGTGTCACCTTCGGTAGCGAAGTGGGCTCTCTGAAAATACTCTCTTCTTTTATTTAATTACATAGTCATAAATCATTATAAATCAGAAAGTAGGGAATATTTGAAATTTTATAACATCTATAAATATTCATACTGAGCTCGCAACTAACTAAAATTCTAACTCTAGTTGTTATAATTGATCTAACGCTAGGATAAGTACAGGCAAAAAAAAAAAAAAAATGAAAAGAAAAAAGAAAGATGTATTGGAAAGGAGTTTAATCGTGATGTTCTAGAATGCATAAAAAATTTCAAAAGCGCATAGACATGAGCACCTTTTAATTTTATAAGTACTCAGCATTCTGAAAAATGTAAAAAAAAATATTCTCCATTATCTAATGTTTTATTGAATTTTAAATATTTTTGGCTATAAATTTACTGTACTACTTGCTTTTATTTTCTGATACTGTTTTTTAATTTAAAAAAATTGATGATTTATATTCTTCAAGTAGTCCTGCTTTTAACTAATATAAATATGAAGGACAAAATTTACTTTCTGAAAATTTAATGAATTAAGTTGTGTGTAATATGTAAAAAAAAAAAATATTTCTACCAAGATTTACAAAATAAAAAAAAAAGTAAAATAATTTAATTCTTTTGTGAATAAGTCCTAAAAGTTTCAGTAACGAAAAGGTTTAATAAAGTGCGTCCTCAAGATTAACTGAAATCAACTTCATACATTTCGCTCGAAAGATTAGATTATATTTTTGTCATTAATAATATCTTTTTAATCAAAGGACAGTATTTTGATATATTTTATTATTGACTCTAAGATGAAAAATTTAAAACATTATGACTGTAAACATCACCTGATCATATGACAATTTGAATAAAAAGAAGCACTAGCGAGGATTAATTGGAATAGACAAGGACGCATTTAAAAAGTGTTGAATCGTGGAATGAAGAGATACACAGTGAAATGTAGAAAAACTACTTTATTACCAGAGTGGTACAACCAAGCGGTATATACAATATTTCCAGTCTCTCGCAGTAGTAGGTGTTACTTCACTAGGTCCGTGATAATGACAACCCCTCATACTAAAAGCACATTGTCTTTTATACATCCGGGCGACTGTACGAGCAAACGAAAAACGTACCCCGACGGGAACTATAGAGATAAATACAAAATGACAAAAATATGATGTCCGACGGTCATAAAAACTTTGAGGCAGGGAGATGTTGTATCGTAGCCCGTGCCATGTGACATCCGGTCGTCCGATACAACAAAAAGCTATGCAGATTACTGAGAGACAGAAATATTCCGTTGGAAACAAAATAAAGAAAAGATTACTGAACTATTATGTCTTATCTATCCAGCGAATGCTGGAAAATCTTCTCAAAGAAGTAATATAAATGTTGTTCTACAGGAGGATGCTGAGGATGCCATGGACCGAACACTTGAACAACGAAAAAGTTTTGGGGAGAATGCAACCGAAATAGAAACTTATACTTAACATCAGAAAGAAGGAAGAGACAGCTGAAATTTCTGGGAGAGGTTATGAGGGATGGAAAATCTAACACTCATAAGACGAATAGAGGGAAAGAGAAACAGGGGAAAACGCGAGCATAATTGATAGCCTTGAACAAGTGGATGGTGGAGCAGATTCTGGGTGAAATACCTAGAGAAAATGTGTTAACAGCTACAAGGGATAACGGTTATTGGAGGTTCATGATCGCCTACGTCCTGAAGGGACACAGCATACACAGAAGAAGAAAACTATTTTCAAAATTGAGTGTTTTGTTTTATGAGAAATATATATATATATATATATATATATATATATATATATATATATATATATCCTCACTCTAATAGACGATCATCTTCGGATACAAGTGACCAGCCATTATGCATATATATGCAAATATAATGCAGGAACATCAAACCATTTACCAAGTGATAAATAGGAGCAAATCATTGGTTTTTTATCACTGAACAATTGCATTTAAGTAGCTTATGAAATTAAAGACGTACGTGGGATGGATTAAAAATGTTCTCAACATGCTTAAGGTATTTTCCTCAAAGTTACATATTTAGTCAGAGTTTGGGAAGTGGTTCGAACCTAGAAATGTTTAGACCCTCTTAAATGTGTATATATATATTAGTCATCCACATACAAGCCTGTTTCGCTGTATCACAGATCATCAGTGTGACTAAACATCAGATTGCCTCTAGCCAGCATCGAAACTCGACCAATTTGGTATCAGTCAGGGATCCAACTCGTAAGATATCGGCACCCTGCCGAGAGAGGACTGAATTCAATTCATGACGGAGGAGTAATGTGTAAATCGAGCAGCGGCTACTTTTTTTTAAATTTTCAAAATTTTATATCTTACATAAATATATATATATATATATATATATATATATATATATATATATATATATATATATATATATATGTAAGACTGAAAAAATATTATTTGATGCATTAAACTTAGCTAAAAATTACTCCCTAATTAGCAACCAGGACTTCAATATTATCAAACATGCTCCAAAATCTATTCTGTTTCATGACGGCTGCATGTGGAGCAAAAAATCAATCAAGATTTCAGTGTTTCTATGGAAGCATTTGCTTATACGGAGGCTTGTGAATTGGTCGGTGTTTTGTTATTATAAAGACTTAGGTACATGTTTGACATAAAAAAAACCCGGCTTATGCAGAGACGATGGATTAACCCCCCTACAAAAAACAAACAAACAAAAAAAAAACAAACAAAAAAACCTAGAACTAACAAACGAATTAAGAAAGGACTTGATTAAGTTTTTTAAAGATCACGAACTGAAAATCACTTCCACCACTAACGCTAAATTGATCAACTTCCTTGACGTAACCTTTGACCTTAATAAAAGCATGTAAAAACCGTACACTAAAGATACTTACAATCACAAGTACGTTCACAAAGATTCTAGTTACCACTATAGAATACTAGACAGTATTGATAAATCTATCCAATTTAGATGATCTCCTAACTCTAACAATAAGTTAGTTTTGGATAACAGTAAAATTAAATATGATAAGGCCTTAAACAAAAGCAAACATGAAGTAAGTTTAGAGTACTCTGATAAAAAAAGAAGATAAATATATACCTAAATCATGAAAGTGTAATATCATATGGTTTAACCCACCTTTTAGTCTTAACGTCAAAACGAACATCGGAAAATTTTTCTTAAATTTAACCCACAAATGTTTCAACCATTCTACTGCACTAAAAAGATTTTCAACAAAAACAATGTTAAGGTTAGTTGCGCCAAGAAGATCGATATCCCACTACAAAACAGTATGATATTAAATAAAAAACATGTCTAACCTGCAAAATAATAGTAACTCCACGATTAATAACAGTAACCCTACCAAAAATAATTGTAAATGCCGAAAAACACAATCTATCCATTTAACGGTCAATGTATGACCGAATGTATAGTATACAAAGATAGCATTCACTCTGAAGGCACAGATAAATCTTATTGTGGTTCAACAGACAACAATTTCAGAAATAGATTCTATAACCATGAATTGACTTTAAATAATAATAAACGCAAAGACAGCATTGTTCTCTCCAAATAATTTCAGCAAGTCATCGTGACCGAGGTTTTGAGCATCCTGGCCTTATTAAGGCTGTTGTGCTATCTGTAACAAAGGTCCGTTCAGCGTAGTTGCAGGATAAAATACAGGTGGGCTCTGTGGGTGTTAAATAAACAGAAATGTGACTGAGCAGGCGTCTGCAATGGGAATTAGCAGTCACCCTGGTAGACAAGTATCTTAGAATACGAGTGGCCATCCATTATATATATATATATATATATATTAATGCAGGTTTCATTGAATAATATAGACAAGTCTTGTCTATTAATTTTGTGTAGGATCCGTTCATACCGTCTGATATACTTGATGGTTATGTCGTTGAAAGACAACAAAAAATCACAGTATTTGTTGAATTTTTTATCGGGTCTAAGCTTTCGGCTCACATAAGCCATTATCAAAGAGTAAATATTAACACACAGTAGAGATCATGTTTGTTCTTGTATAATGTGTCAAGATTTTCTTTCGCTATTTCAATTTGCCTTTTCACAAGGCTCCATTTATATTTCAAGGTGGTGATAGTGTGTTGGGCTGCTGGATCATGTAATTTAAATTGTGTGTATTTTGGCAGCATTTTTTCATTAATGCAGGTTTCATTGAATAATATAGACAAAATTAATAGACAAAACTTGTCTATATTATTCAATGAAACCTGCATTAATGAAAAAATGCTGCCAAAATACACACAATTTAATATATATATATATATATATATATATATATATATATATATATGGACATCAAGAACAACACCGAGCTGTGTTTTAGCTCAGCTATTTATAAATGCTGTTGAAGGTGTATTATGAGTAGCAAGGTCTATGGTTATTATTGTTATGGTTATTATTGTTATGGTTATTATTGTTATGGTTATTATTGTTATGGTTATTATTGTTATGGTTATTGTGTAAACGGTAACGGCTATGTTCACAATTCTTTTAGTGTCTATCGAGTAATTGTGGAACTGAGTGCGGTTATTTGTAACTATTTTACAGTGTTTTTTTTTACATCCTCTCCATCTCTGATGTGGAGCACTTTTATCAATAAGTATAGCATGCCTTAAAATTATATTTTTCAATATTTAGCTCCTGATAAATAGTAAAAATTATTCGCTACATTTATGACCTATCATGGACGGTGAAAAATTTGGCCTCGTCTACTTCGTAAAAAATATATCTATCCCACTATCATCAATCTACGAACTAAAATTATTAGAAAAAATAGAAAATTTCATAAAAAGAACGAGAGAGAAAGCGTATTTCTTCTTAAACTAAGAATTTAGCACATATTACACTTAAGAAAAAATAAGGTTTCAAAACAGAAAACTTTTCCCCGAAACACACGGATCCAGACAACTTCAATAGACACATAAGTTAGTAAGAAATATAATATTTCATAAACGTTCAGATACTTTTCAGAAAAAATAAATAAAGGAAGATATAATTAAAATAAACAATTTACTTAAAGTATATATCACAGTGAACAACACTAGAAATTTATATGAACTAACCTCCCAATGCACAATACACACTCAACATATATAAAACATAAAGAAAATTATAAAAAAAACTACAGAATACGATATTAACATGGAAATTAATAAAACTTCCAAACATAAGACAGACGACCGAATGAATTATATTACTAAATCACATGCATTTAGTAGGCTAAAAGGCCATAAAGAAAAGTTCAAACCAAGCCCAAGTTAAAACCAACTAAAAGTGAACCAGATAAAATAACACTAGAAAGAATTAATTAAAAAATTAAGACAAGGTAAGAGTAAAAAAGTAGGAGACACAAAAGCACCTATAAACAGGTTTTATAACCTAATTACTAATTTATACAACTAGATATAAAAATTTCAATCTTTCTATAACCAAAACCATGTTAGATAAGGCCATCTCTTTAGCCCAAGAACAAATAAAGATACTCACAAACGAAGTAAAGTCTATTAAGCATTACCAAAAATCACTATTATTCGACAACAAAGACGCATAACCAAAGAAAGAAGGAAATTTTGACATTACAATAAGATATTTTGAATGCACTGAAACCTGCGAGCCTATAAGTATAAAATTAC
The DNA here is from genome assembly GCA_037127315.1 of Ascarosepion bandense. Lineage (NCBI taxonomy): Eukaryota > Metazoa > Mollusca > Cephalopoda > Sepiida > Sepiidae > Ascarosepion > Ascarosepion bandense. The sequence continues at coordinate 32,546 of JBBBDQ010000459.1, forward strand.
TACATGAACGAAGTAAAATAATCGATAAAAATGTTATAGCTCTCTATAGGGATGGCGACCTCATAATCCTAAGAAACTGTAACAGACAAAAAAAAAAAAAAACCAAAAAAAAAAAAACCGTACATTTTAAGAAAAATATGGGATTTGAGAAAGGCATAAAAATTAAACTAAAACAATAGATTTCCTACATCTCGCACTCAACCCAAGAAAAGACTCTATATCAACCATAAAGAAAATACAACAACAAATCATTTTTTATACAACCATCTTCCAAGCAACCACTAGAAGTAATCAAGCAGACCCTATAATAAATTAATCGCAGGTTATTTGATATTTTCTCTAATGAAACCGATTCCAACGAAACCACAAAAGATTAAGAAACAACCCGAAAAGACAGTGCATTTTCGACAACACTTACACGCGCACCACACAGTACAAAAAAGAACCCACCCCCACAAAAAAACAAAAAACAAAAAAAAACAACAGGGAAAAACATCATATAGTAAACGTAAATTCTACACTACCAGCTTCTTTTCTCGCACTTCCTGCCTATGGAATTCCCTTGCGTTTACTTGCTTCGCCGACAGCTATAATATTCAAGAATTTAAATGTAAAGTCAATAGCCATCTTCTATCTCAATAACTTGCATTCACTCTCACATGCTTCTTTTCCCAACCACTCCACTCTCATCAGTATTATCATCCTTCTCTTACCCACTTCCTGACACCCAATATAACCCGTCACTCTTTCTCATAACTTTCCTCCTATGTAACCCCTGCACAACAGTGACAGTAAACTGCCTTGCTTGCGATGGTGTGATTATAAAAAAAGTTCAACCTACTGTACAACCAAAACAAAACAAACGTAGAAAACTATTCATTAAACTTATAAACAAACACTTTTCCCGATAAAGGACTCTCCACAAGATATTCAACAGAAATACAGTAAAAATAAGCTACAGTTGCATCAAGAACATAACACAAATAATAAAAAACAAAACAGAAATATAACCAACATACCATCCGCAAAAATCAAACCTATTTTAACTACAGGGCAAAGAACAAATGTCCCTTAAATGTCAATTGCTTGTAAAACAATATAACATACCAGCTTGTTAACCATTCCATGTCCAAATTAAAAAAAAAAGACAGTCTATCAATCAATTCCTCTTAATACCATTTTCAAACTGTCTACGACAAAGACTTGCCATATGCAAAGAAAGTCAGTATTCCGGTTATGAACCACGGATTCGAATCTCAAAAATGGTCGACTGGAATAACATGAAATGGTTATCCGCAAATACCAGTTACAGAGGAACACTAAGTAGTTAGAAATTACCGGGGTTTGATTGTTTACTATACACATTGTATTTGACTGTCATAAATGTTATTTATTCTCCTGACATGTTTGTTTAACAACTGGTTTGACTACGGAGGCATTCAGTAGAAAATAACCACTGGTATGTTGTCCCATTTAATGGAATATTTTTTAATACAGAGTTAAAAAATTTGGTTAAGATCTTAACGAATCCGCTTCGTGCTTGGGCAGCACGACATTGTAGATGGAATAAAAAACAACAGTGAAGCCGTGCCAGTCATTTGACAGAACGGACACGCTTTTATCAGTTGTACAAGAGGCAGCTGTATCTGAAGTAAAATTCTAAAAATTGTTTAATTTTCTGTACCTGAACCTCATTGCAACTGAACAGAAAGCGCATAGATGCTTTTCAGAGAACACAGCAATTCGTCGCTGTTCTTACTCTGTTTTGAAGATGCAACCCTTGATTCAAAACCTTATTGAGAACTCGAACAGATACTTTCTTCGGCGAATAAGTCTCCCTGGTGGAGCTCGATCCAGGGTGTTTGCATACGCCTATGATATAACTAACTTAATTTCTTGGCGTTTTGACATTGTGGAAATGATTGAGATTTTCGAAAATGTCACGAGGGCCAAGTTTATCTGCAACGGTTGAGCCGGTGTGGCATTGATCTGATCGCCAGCAGGAGAAGAATTGGTCGGAAGTGCAAAGTTCGAATCATCTGTCGCGGAAGGGCACAGTGAAAGTGCACTTGACATATTTAGTTTATCGATTGTCTGTGTTTCTCTTGATTGCAAAACTAATGAGCAAGCTAGAGCTCTGTTTATTATCCCTCTGATGGAAAAAGACAAGTCCAATAATTTGCAAGCAGGTCTGCATTCACTGTCTCTTCAAAGGACAGATTGGGAATGTTCCGTATGTTAATGTTAAGCAATTAATTCGAGTGCTTCAATTTAATGTTTTCAGTGTCGCGCTTATAGGTAAGAGGAAATCATTGAGAGCTCAAATAGTAAATTGTTATAGACATAAGATTGGGTCAAAACATTTTCAAAACCTTCCCCCTTTTATTCATGTTTGGAAGTGATCCGAGGAGAGAAAAACTAATGAACACTGATCAGGTATTCCGAGGTGAGGATACTGAAGCCAGAAGTGAACGCGGGTTTTACTGTTATGTATGAGCCAACGGAATGCTTATTGTGGCACACATGACAAATAGTTTTAATCATGCTAAAAGAAAACATGCACCAACACACAGCGTACATTGATCAATGTTACATATGAGACTATATAACTGCGTACCAGTACATGCCCCTAACCTAACCAAAACGGTTTTAAATGACTGGAAACATCGGAATTACATTTTTTAAGTAAAAACCTCACCTAGCCTAATTATGCATGCTTTCTCCTTATTAAGTTGAAAGTAGAATAAGTCTACTTTAATATTCTAGAAAAGCGATCGCACAATTGGAAAGCAACAACCCCGTGGAGGCAGTGTGATAGTTTTTCTGCGAAAAAAAAAATGGTTTCTATAATTCATATAAAAATATATTTGGTCAATTCGACGTGCTTGTCTTACTAGATCAGTTACAACTGAATGATGAGTTCGATCCTCCCTGGGTGCCCCATATTTTCGGTCTTGTGCCACATCAAAATACACTTAGAAAATCACCATATGGAAAATATATTGACGCATGCCGCCTACAGTATCATTGATGAGAAACTACAGCTGTCCATAGCAAATGTCTTCTAAGGGAGCGGATACATCTTTCATCAGGATAATGAGTCCTGTCACATTATACAAGATGTATGGGTGGCTGATTTGTAAACTTGAAGTAGACCACTGGGTTGCTCTGGCCAACAAACTAGATCTTAATCACATTAAGAATTTATGGGACGTGTTGGGCAGACATGTTCGCTCTCAGGAACCTTCACTATGTAAAAGATCTGACAGGCGCTGGTTTTCGGATATGTAGAGGACAAAAGCCTATCAAACATAAGGTTATAATGGCATTGCTTATATAACTGCTTTCCTTGACTAAAAGTTTAATGTGGACTCTTAGTTTTCGATGCTGATATCTCACAATCCTCAGATAGCAAGAGTGATGAGATACTCATATTTTATTATTAAAACATTATTATTATTATTATTATTATTATTATTATTATTATTATTATTATTATCTTCCGTCTATGGTTTTTAAAACCTTATTATTATGTAATGTTTCGTGATAATTCGATTTCTGCTATGGTCTCACTACCTACCAAGGCTGCCTACCTAAGGCAGATTGTCGTGTGTTGTTACGGCTACATTTCATGTTTTTCTATCTCCCATAACATCGCTATCGTTACATAGACAAATTTCTCCTTAGTATGTGGGCTGTAGGTAAGACAATTTTTGTATATCTTTTAAACTGGGGTTTCCACGGATTCTTTCAATGTGTTGTTTTGTTCCATTTTTTATTATTCCACGTGTACCTACTATTACTGGTACGATTCTTGTTTTCAATTTACACATTTTTTCTATTTCAATTTCCAGGTTTATATATTTTGATAGTTTTTCAAATTCCTTGGTTGCTATGTTACAATCCGCTAAACAAGCCATATCAATTAGTAGGCAAGTTTTTCTTTTTGATTTTTAACAATAATTTTCGGTTTATTTGCTTAAATTTTCCTGTGTAGAATGGTGACATAAATATAGTTCTGTAACCGGTGCTGAGTGATGTTCATACCAGTGTTTGTTTACTTATTTTCCATAGTGTTTGCACATTGCCCAATGTAAATATTGCCCCACTCTACTTTGACAATTTTTTATTCATTTGGGGAAAGTACAGAACATCTTGAGATTAAATGGTCTATTGTTTCTTGCAATTTATCACAGAACCTGTATTTTGGATCGAAATATTGTATTTTCTTTCAACTCTTTGGCCTTTTCTAGTTATTACATTTATTCCTCTTGCCAGTTGATCGAGTACTGATAATTCATTTTTAAGTTATTCAATTTTTTTTTCTATATTTCTTTATCAAGGTGGATCTTCATGTCTGTAAGACTGCTTTTTTTTACTTCGATTTTCAATTTTTTGTTGCTGCTATTGCTGATGCATATATACCTTCAATTAATTTGAGTGCGGCATTGTATGCTTATTTGGTTGTAATTTTGGGAGTTGCTCTCGTTCTCCCATTGCAATATTTTGTATCTGATCTTTTGTATGGCTATTGTAATTTTCCGATTTATTAGCTCTGATGAGAATCTTATATATATATATATATATATATATATATATATAGTATATCGAGGCAGCAAGTAATTTTCTAAACATATGCTGTTAAGTATAAGAGACAATGAATGTCTATTATGTTTAATCATGAGCCGCTCTAAACGTCGCATTTTTGCTTTAATTTCAGTTGAAAATAAAGACAAAAATTCTCCAACATTTGGATAATTATTTATTGATTTTCTTCTAAGCTTTCGGCTCACATGAGCCATCTTCAGAGAGGTTGTTTAAACTGAAATATTATAACATCCACCATCACCGACGATTTTATTTTGTGTTGACATAAGACTCCGCTTGGCAACGGCAATGATTCCCAAAAATAATAAACGCAGTTCTTAAATTTGCGATGCGGTTTTATGACGTCACACCGCGTGATAGCGCGAAATGACAACAAAACCATGTCAAATGCAATGTAATATGTTATTTCCGGTTTTAAAGTTGATTTTATTGAGTGTTGGTTGTTTAGATTTGACGTACATGGCCTCAATATCTGCAGTTTCCTCTTACTGTGTGTATGAGTAAGGATCACCGTATTGTTGACCAAAATCTGTCTGATATTACCTACATGTTTATGTTTTTCAGAGAAATGTTGTTTAATAGTACTCTGATCAGAAAGATGACATGTAAGTCTACGGGAGAGCGTGGTTGTAGTAAAACCAATATATGTACTAGGTTTTTGATTAGTATCAGAGATGCAATCTCTGAATGGGCATGTAAATTGGTACACTACATTGGTTTTTTGTAGAGAATTTAGTTTAGTGCTTGTTGGGTTATTATAGACTATGAGGTCAATTGTTTTAAACTTTTTATAATATATAATGAGTTTAATTTGATTATTACTTTCCACTTGTTTAACATTAATACGTATTATGTTTTTGAGAGGTTTTTCATCTTGTTTATAATTATTATGTATTTGGTTGCAGTAATATAAGTTAATAGTGTTATGTTTATTTTGATGTAAACCATTATTATTAATATTATCATTATTGTTAGAGCTATTGTTAATTTTGTTGAGATACATTTTAATTTGTTGATCAATAACGGAGTTAGGAAATCCATTATTGACTAGTGTTTGCTTAATGTTGTGTAATTCTTTATAACATATAGATTTGGAAGAAGATATCATTTGTGTGTGTAAGTTTTTTATAACAGCTAACTTATATCGTTGGGGGAATTCACTATTATAATTAAGAAGACACGAATTTATGCTAGTTGGTTTCCTATATAGAGAAGTAGTAAATTTATGTGTGCTAGAATCAATGAATACATCAAGGAATGGGATTTTGTTATTAATATTAAGTTATAATGTAAATGTGAGGACGGAGTAACTTTCAAATTTGTTTTTAAGATATTTAATTTGATCGATATTCTTAGCTAAAACAAAGATGTCATCTATGTATCTTACATATATAGAGGGTTTATTGTTGTCATTAATTATTTTATTTTTTAGATTTGCCATATAATAATTAGAAAAGAGGGGACCTAAAGGAGATCCCACCGCGATACCATCTATTTGTGTATAAATATTGCCTAAGGGATCGTGAAAGGGTACTTGTGTGGTGCATGCTAATAATAGTTTTTTTTAAATATAGTGGATTTAATATTAATTGATGGGAGAGTAGCATGCACCTGAAATTAAAGCAAAAATACGACGTTTAGAACGGCTCATGATTAAACGTAATAGACATTCATTGTCTCTTATATTTAACAGCATATGTTTAGAATATATATATATATATTTTAGGTTAGTTAATGCCAAAAAATGGAGTTTTTAGGTATTTTTAAAAATGTTTGGTTATTGTGAGAAAGTTGGTTTAGTCATATTTTAAAGAAAAGTATTTTTTATTTTAGAAAACTGAAGATGTCTTCTAGTTTTGTATTAAAAATGTATTGTTGATAATAATCATTTTTTATTCAAAAATGTATATTTTTCTACAAAAGTATATTTATACTTTCATAGTGTTTTAACTCCAGTTTAGGGGTTAACTCTTTGCCCATATCTGGGACCCTAACAGGTGCTACCACTCCTGGTTGTCTGGGAACAACAGCAATTAAGAGGTGGTTCCATGCTCCTCACAACCTCCCAATCAGTGGATTTGCTGCCGGATGCAGTTTACCGTCATACGCAGGACCAATTTTGTATAGGAAGACTAGGAAGAACAAATAGTCAAGAGGATAAATCACGTTAAACATTACCTAAACCAAGGTAGTTCTAATATGTAGAGTTAGATTTTATATCGAGGAAATTGCTTTTCCTATTCTTTTTTAGAGAAAATGAAAACAGGAAGGTCAATTATATTTAACATCAGAAAGATACAGTTGAAATATCTAGGAAACATAATAAGAAAAGATGACTTAAAAATGAAACACACACAAGGCATATTGAAGGCAACTGAGATAGTGGAAAGCAGTTCATAATATACGCAACGGGCTTGTGTAAATAATTGATGGAACAGGAATTTGGAGAGAGCGAAAACACAAAATTTACTAAGAGCTACAAAGAACAGGAAATTGTGGAGAGACATGATTTTCAACGTCCTGAATGACCACGGCTCACAGAAGAACACTTTTATTTGACCTTAAATTAACAAATATCTCATACTTTTGTTGAAAACTACTTTTATTAGAAAATAATTCTGATCAGCTGCCCAATATAAATCCTCCTATATGGAAATTTTATTCAAATATGAAGATCAGGCACAAGGCGACATTTATAGGATTTTATAGAACGGTGTTCAGAATACCATGGACGGGGTTATATAAATATCGAAGAAGTTTTAAGGAAACTGGAAAGAAAAAGAACACTTGTATTTAGCAGTATTTACATTATTCGAACTATTGTTATTTTTGCTAGCATGTTTACGACGTTTCGGCCGTTGTACGTTCCGGCCTTTTTCAGATGCTAGGATTTTCGAACTGAACCCTTCATTACAATCACTGGGGTATATAATTCCATGTGCGATACCACTTTTGTTAGCCATGTACAGTTCCCCTTTTAACTTAACTTTACTAAGTTATTTGTTCAATATTGCTGTAGCCTGGTATTGAAATCACAACTCTTTTGATCAAGTCACTAGGAATAACCAACATTCTCTATCCACTGAGCTATGTATCCTTGAATTTAGTATTTGAAGTTTTTTAATGAGGATAGTGGCCTTGAAGTAACTATTTTAACGAGCTTGTACAAATATAAGGATGTGCGTTGTGGTGCCGTCTATATCGATACGGAATGACAAATCGGGGAGGCGAGTTCAAATTCCAGTTTAATTCCTTGCATTCATATACGCACAAATACTCTTGGGAAAGGTATTAATCCGTCCCTTCCCTCCAGTTATGGGTCAAAGAATAGAACAGACTGGGTTCTATAGCTTTGGCTGGCAACCAGTCTACCCGCAGAAAGTAATGGCAACCTACTGCGGGATAAACCTCTGCCCTGTCAATCAAGTTTCTTTCGAGATATGACCGCCCAAAGCGTGTATCACGTATAGCACTTAATTGACTAACTGACTGACTGTACAAATATGTAAAAAGTCAGGGCTTAGCAGATATATTAAGATATATTAAGATATAAATAGATATAAATATATTAAGAGGACAAACATTGATTAAATCCAGTAAGAATAGGAATTTGTGGAAAGTCATGCTGAAGGGAAAAGACGCATAAATGAATATTTAGGGGGAAAAATGAAGTATTCTTGTAAATCAGGAATAAATACAATGCAACGTACTTTTCTGGTCTTTGTTTCTTTATTCCAGTTTTCTGTCCTCTTTTAAAACCTGGATACTGAAATTTTTGTACTTTCTCGATTTTGGCAATACGAATTTGTAATTTGCATTGTGCCATATGTGATACAAACTTGAGCGATAGAGTAGCGAAAGGCATGCAATGTGTTGTCTGTGGGAAAGGGTTTGCAGGGTGGAAAATAATTTCTCGCTTGTTAGACTCTATCATGAAAGGAAAGTGAAGAGTGGGCATTTGCTGTTCATATTTGCCAACAGTAGTCCATTTTCGGTTTGATCTTCATGTTGTAAAGACAGAAGATAGTAGGAGAAGTCAGATACCTACTGAAACGGTACAGGGAACCAACCATTTTTCTTTCTCTTTAGCGATGGATCGTGTGTCTGTCAGTCAATTAAGTGCCATACGTGATACATGCTAGCGCGACCATGTTTATTTAGAGACGTGACTGATGAGCAGAAGATTTTCCTGCAGTAAATTGCCATTTTTTCTGCGGTAGACTGGTTGCCAACCAAGGCTATAAAACTCAATCTGTCCTGCTATTTAACCCCTAGATGGAAGGAGAAAAGATGGATTGATAACTTCCCCAAGGGTATTTGCGCGTATATGAATGCAACAAATTCAACTGGAATTTGAACTCGGCTTTTTGATTTCGCATTCCGTGCCGATGTCCACTGCACCACAAGGCACATACAACAATTTTGACATAACCAATTTGTAATTCGCTTGTCAGACCTTTTTTTTTGCTGAAAAGCATACATTCTATCTTCTTACGATTGATGCTTTGTCGATGCTTTACTTCATGACCTTCTGTAGGCGTACAGATAGCTTCCTTTCTGTGTTTGATATCAACACTGTCATCTGAGTATTCCATGATTGTGGTTGTCAGTTATGAATTCTAGCAGGACTTCAAATTCTCTTAGGATAGCCTAAATTTAAAGGTTGATTAAGTTCGATGAAATGACACATCTATTTCGGTTTTAGTTGATTTACTGGATTCATTTTCTATCAATATACAGACTGTTTGCATATATTTATTGTTAGACGTGTTTGTAGAATATATATATATATATATATATATATATATATATATATTATCTACAAACACGTCTAACAATAAATATACAGACTGTTTGCATATATTTATTGTTAGACGTGTTTGTAGATATATATATATATATATATATATATATATATATATATATTATCTACAAACACGTCTAATAATAAATATATGCAAACAGTCTGTATATTGATAGAAAATAGAAAATATATATATATATATATATATATATATATATATATATATATATATATATATCTTCGTTTTAATATTACAATGAAAGCAAGCCACTACTTCCTCACTCTGACCGATTCAGTGTGAAACCATTGAAAGTAGACGTGGTGAAATTATCCAGTATTCGAAGTGCTCGACAAACATCTATAGCTTCAACTGGGTTCAAAGAGAGCTAATAGACAACATCTCATACGTTCAGGAAATTAATTGCCATTCGTGATAAACTCTTGGGTGATCATGTCTCGAATGAGACGTGACTGACTAGGTAGATTTTCCCGCAGAGCTAGAGGCTAATAATAACGAGCCCTAACAATTCACGCTGTTTACACAGAGATGATTTAAATTTTAGTGTAGATTGGTTCACTGTTGTGTCCCGATCACACTCTTTGTTCCATCTTAAAGTGCTAGACTCTTTATATATCGGGTCCCGCAAACCATCCCTGTGCAAACAGCGTGAGTTGTTGGGGCTCGATATTAGCCTCTAGCTCTTTGAATTCATAACTTTTCCCCCTCATTTTTCATTTCACACTTTTGTATTTTAATTCTAATTTAAATCTCCCGTAGAAACATGACGAGCGGAAGCGAAACCGGTTGCTTCGCTTTTTTTTTACTATTTTATAATGTGTAATATTAAACTACACACTTTCATCTCTGTAATATATATATATATATATATATATATATATATATATATATATATATGTACAAGTATAGGTGGAATAATATTCCTTGTCCAAAGAAACACTATTTTTAAAAAAGTGCTCAATACAATTCAATTTAAAATAACCACATTACTTGATAAGACACAAGAAGTGTCGAAACAAAATAGCTACTTTTGTAGTGATATTGTAACATATCCATGTTATAATTTCTGAATAAATATATATATATATTCTTACAGCAATCCCTCTTTTATGCAGGTTTCATGAAAAATGACAGACAAAATGGTTAAGTTTTTACGTCATTTTTCATGTGATCTTATAATTTCTTTCTTTTGAGGACATAAATTATATAAAAATTGTACAAATGTCTTGTTTATCCGAGCGATTTCGGCTATACTTTTAGCCATTTCCGAGGATGAATGTTATTTTACGTGTAACAGAATGTAAGCGGTGTTATGTATAATGTTGAGTAGTGGTATGTGCTTTGTATCGAAACAAGGTGAGCATGTTATTAGTGTGTTCATAGTTGATGTTATTGATTGCTGGGCTTTTCGTTTTTTATCAACAAGGACTCCATTATTTTCAGTCTTTTTTTTTGCATGTGGATGATGATATAATATTTGTATTGTCAACAAGTATGTTCCGGATAGGGCTTGGTAGATCTCTGTGTGTGTTTAAATGAAATCGAATTGAGCTTTGTTCAGAGAGATGTATCAGTTTAGTGTCTCTCTCTCTATATGTCATTTATCTTCATGCAGTCATAGCTCTCCACAACTTCCTCTGGATAATATCGATTGATCTCTCTATATAGATCTATTTCTTTGATATTTCATATAAAATAGATATTTTTAATCTATTTCTCCATTTACAGACTTGGCATCATCACCGCTGTGTGTGTGTGTGTATATATATATATATATATATATATATACACACACACACACATATATATATATATATATTGTCATCCGCAGACAGATCTGTTTCGCCGTATCACAGCTCATCAGTACGGTTAGACTCCGATTGCTTTTTGACCCAGGATTGAAACCCGACCGAAATGGCGTCAGTCGGCGACTCTACCCCTGGGCTATGGGCGTTCGGTGGAAGTAGGCAGACTTTTTAGCGCATATAATTATACGCGCCCAAGACACTATCCATTATACCACCTGGACATCCATTTATGTTGAAATGAGAAATTGGTGAACCAAGTTTGAATTCCAGTCTCAAATTCATTATATTAATTCATGCAAAAATACTCTTCATCTCTGTTTAGCTATGGGTTAACTGATAGAGCAGATTGGGCAACCAGTCTAGGAGAAGGACAGTCTTTTTTGCATATGGATGATGCTATGATATTTGTGTCGTCAACAAGTATGTTCCGGATAGGGTTTGGTAGGTCTCCACGTGTGTTTAAATGAGATCGAATTGAGCTCCTGAAGAGAGATGTAGCGTCAGTCTTCGATTTAATTTCATAATGTTATGACATATAATTATTTACGAAATTAGGATCAAGAACGCAGTTCTTCAAAGGACATGTGAATTCGTAAATAATGTTGGTTCGTTGTAGTTTGAATCTCGAGAGTGAATTGATTTTGATGAGGAGGTTAGACATTTAGTGTAATAGATAATTAATTTAATTTTTTGTTTACCTCAACGAGGTTGCGTATTTCAAATGATGTTTCAGAGTAAAGATTCGTCTTGTTAACAGTCACTAGGAATTTGATTTTTGTAAAAGAAAGTAATATTTTTATTAGTGTGTTTACTGTTGTTATTACTCAGGCTTGAAAGAAAAAGTCTAATATGATAGTCAACCAAATAATTTGGAAATCAGTTGTTGACGAGTGTTTGTTAGGCGTTATGGAGTTCTTTGAAGAATAGTGTTCAAGAGGATGCATTCTCCTAGGCTCTCATCAGGAAATTTCTTTTTAATGACGCCGATTTTATATCTAAGAGGACATTGACTAATGAAATTAGTTCATATCAGTACACCGAAACTCTGTCTTTGTTGGACTCTATGCCTCTGGGCGGAGAGGAAACCAGTCGAGACCCCCCGAAGGACAGGGTCTACGGGAAAATTTTGCACGAGGTTAAGGGCTCGGATCTTCCATGTAAAACTCAGCCTTGGGCCGAATCTAGCCTCAATTGTGAGGCTAGTAAATATTAGTGCGCTGAAACTCTCTCTTTAGTCGGACTCTCTGCCTCCGGACCTAAAGGAACACATGTAAGACTCCACCGAAGAGTCTGGTCTGGGGGAAAAGGAGAAAAGAATCCAACTCTGCCTTATGCACGGTCTCCGGGAAATATTTGACCAATCGGACACGCTCGAAATGCCCTTCGTAAAAACCGGCCTTGTGCTATATCCCGTCTTTGGGAAGATACCCGGGCAAATACGGAGGTCTCTAAAGATTAAATTTCATCCAATATGTATTTATGACAGTTTCATCTGCGATAACAAAAACGATACCTTCCAAAAATAACAAAAATATAAATTCCTGATTACAGATAAAACTACACTATTGATAATGCGAAAATTCTCCCGGGAAAGTTATGAATCCATATCTTCTTCTCCAAACCATGGTTTAAATTGTAAAAACATGCATTAGGTTATTACAAAAAAAATGGCCACTCGAAGTGTCGTATTTTGAAAAGCCATTTTAACATCGTATTCATGTTCGGTGAATTTTGGTATACATAATAATTATTGTGAGTTCTTTAATAATTTTAAAATTACTTTCAGACAGAAATATTTTTCAAGCATAGAAACTCTTAAGAACATGAAAAAACATGATCTTTGTTTACTTTTCTTGAATGTGTTCAAACTAGGACACAGTGCCTCCCAAACTTCTGCTAATATTAACAGATCATGGAAAAATGGGTCCACAAGTTATCGGACTGTACGAAGATGGTTCCAGATAACGGTAAATGACCAGTTTTATGGCTTGATGATGACGAGTCCCCCAAAACATTTCCTAAAGCCAAAATTGTATCAGCAAAAGATTATGGTGACTGGTGGTCTGCAATTGGTCTTATCAACTACAGCTTTCTGAAAACCAATCAGAGCATTAAAGCAGGGCTTTACTGTCCCCAGCTTGCTGAAATGCATGCGCAGCTGCAAAAAATGAGATTTGCATTGTTGAATCGAAGTAGTCTAATTCTTCTACACAATAATGCGCAGCCAAATGTTGCAAGAATAACGTTGCAAAAGCTCACAGACTTGGGATACGAAAGTTTACCAAATTCTTCATACTCTCCTGATCTTTCACCCACTTATTATCATTATTTTAAGCAGATTTTTAAATGGAATCAGCTTTCAAAGATTTCGTTACAGCCAATAATCTTTTATCAACGAGGAATAAATAATCTCGTCGATCAAGCTTCGTATTTTGACTAATTTCAACATTTCCACAGTCCATTTTTCAAGACCAAAGTTATGCTTCTGAAATCGGCTATTATTTTCGTAAAAACCTAATATTTGGCGAAATCATTGTTATCGCAAATAGAAAAAGATTAATGCAATATTCAATCGGCAAAAAATATCATTAGAATCCAAAATATGTTTTGGTTTCCATTAACTCATAACTTTATTATTGAAGGATAACTTATGCTGATAAAATCGTGTCTTATGAGTATTCTTCGTACTTCTGATATCATTCAACCACCTTAGAGGTTGAATATATTCTTAAGTATGACATTGAGTGAATCTAAGCAGCTTTCAAGCTTCACCACTAATTCAGTTCTTAGCCAAATATCAAACAGTTTACAGAGTTAGATAGGATATCCTCAGCTACATTTTGAAAAACAATTTAATTTTGGTTCAGTAGAAAAAATTATCGTCAAGAAATATTTGTCTCATTATTAAGAGGAAAGACCATAGGATTTTTTTATTATTAAATCATATTTTTTAATCCTTTTTAGAAAATTCAAAATTTTGCTTAAAAATTTTTTTCTCGCATGAATAGATGACCAAAAATTAGCATGTGTACTTTGAGCGTCTTTTTGAGTTGAGAAACACATTGATTTGCAAATTTTTGCAAAACTCATATAATAAGTAAGTTTAATGAAAGTTTTTAGGCCTTAATTACAAATACATTAAATTATTTTAAAAAACTCTTCGTTTTTAGAAAATCTTGGTAAAAATAATACATTTTTAAATCTGTTCCCCGACTGCACCTATCTAAATTTCGATGTGCTTCATGTTTGTATTAGTTATAAGGAGGAGTCTTTGAAAAATTTAAGAAACTTTTTAAAAAAATAGAATACCCAGTTACTTAAAATCGGCTTCGAATCGTAAAATTAAAAAATACAATGACATTAAGATTGATTGTCTTAAGAAAATAAAAAGTTTTTGATAAATATTTAAACTTTACAAGAATTGATTTTATCAAAAAATGATTATGAAAATTCAATCAGTCAGTTAAGTACCATACGTGAAACACGCTTGGGCGATCATGTCTCGAAAGAGACATGACTGACTGGGTAGAATATTATCCCGCAGTAGGTTGCCATTGCTTTTTGCGGTAGACTGGTTGCCAGCCAAGGCTATAGAACCCAATCTGTCTTGTTATTTAACCAATAACTGGAAGGAAGAGACGGATTAATACTTTTCCCAAGGGTATTTGCGCGTAAATGAATGCAATGAATTCAACTGGAATTCGAACTCGGCTCCCCGATTTCTCGTTCCGAGCCGATACCCACTGCACCACAACGCATATCCTATTCACGAAGTTTAAAACTTTGTATTAATTTGTATTGGTTCGGTGATATGGTTAAGTAAAAACTATAAGGTGTTTCATTAAGACGGCTTAAAGTTAGCAGTGTTATTGGTGAAATGTTATTGATTTCACTATTGGATCACGTCATGTCATGGCGATTATGGCCTGAATTGAATGCTATGGATATTGAAGATTTGTGGTTTGAACAGGACGGCGCCATATGTCACACAGCCAATGCAACAATGACTTTATTGTATGCTGAAGTTCCCAGGTCACTCTCGAATCAGTGATGTTTATTGGCAATCTAGATCATGCGACTTTATGCCTTTAGATTTCTTCCTTTGGGGTAATCTCAAAAGTAAGCCAACAACAATTCAACTTGTGAAGGATGATATAATAAGCAATATTGGTGAGATCGAGGAGCAACTATACAGAATCGTCATAAAAAATTTTGACCATCAAATGAAGGTGTGCCGCCGAAGCCTTGACGGACATTTGGGTGATATTAATTTTTACACATAATTGCTATGACTTAACGTGATTCAATAGGGAAATCAATAAAATTTTACCAATAACACTGTTTTATTTACTGCTACCTTCGATCCGTCTTAATGGAGCATCCTATATATTTACTAATCATAATGCAAACGCTTATTACAAATCAGTGACCCCCCACTTATTTAAAAAAAAAGAAATTGAGTTTTCAGTGAAGGAATGTTTATAAAAGTGTCAATTTTTTGTAAATACGGTTGTACATACACAACATTATCAGGAGATAAGAGCAGTAACTGTGGTAAATTTAAAATTTATTGGCAATTTTCCAAGATTTTCTTGACAAACTTTTTCGTAAGTAAAACTAAGATAAAATATTAGACAACGTAGAATATTTTCCAAATATGTTTACTTTACTGGGAAGTTAAAACTCAGTGTAACAAGGGTGTTTATTTTGTATACATCAACTAACAATGGTCTACAGTTTAATATTTCAGATGTAAAATGAGCCAATTCTTATATATTCTAGCATGCTAAATTCGAAAATGACTTTTAAGTAAGATGATTTAGATATATTTAGTTAGTTATGTTACACACTTTTGCTGCTTTTGTTTTATGGATAGCCTTCACCGAATTTGTCAAAAGACAAAGCTTGATTTGAAGAGGTGGCAACAACATTTTCTTTGGCTCAACTAGTGATGGATACTGAACATTTTTTCACCCGTGCTTGAGTGATTGTCGTAGGGGACAGCTTTTCTTGGTATAATGGGAACTTCTGTCTGAGCTCTCCCATTCACAAAGAAAACAACGGAATTTAGTATATCTACCGTTAAGACCTTTCTTCCAGAAATCAATGAACAGCCCCCATTCCTCTATATTGTAACTGATATTAAGTGATTGAATATGACCACTAATAGCATTGCAGTACATCAAATAACCTTCTGTAAGGAAGAATTGGACTAGATCCTTGTGACATAAATGGGAAATCCGTAAATCACCAACGAATAAATTATACAGCTGTAATCTGAAACCTAGCAGTTATGCTTTACGCTTAGAAAGTGACGAATCTCTGACTGTCCTTTAGGTCACTTTGCGTTATGAAGTCTCGTTAAGAGACGGATGTTGTACTATAATCTTGGCCATATGAAATTGATGGTTCAGGCTCCGAGATTTCATTGTCTTCTTCGTCATCAGACTCAATTTCTTACGCTTTCGGTTCTGACATGTCTACCTTATGGCGGTCAGAATGCAAAGCTGATAGAATGTTTAAATATTACACTGTCCATTTCTTTTTTTTTCAACAGTTGCTTATCAATTGAAGACACAGTACAGAAATAATGTGGCATGATCGGTTGGCTCTCTCCGAATCATGAGTACAGCAAAAGGCATAATTTTTTTCTTCCTGATTAGCTATGTATTGAGAGTTGTCGCATAGATATCACAGTATATATGGTGTTTTCTAATTTTGCATCCAAAATATAATTGTTAACCTTTTCTCACCACAGATGTTATATTTTGCTTTGGAGATGCAAAAGACGCATCCTCGTGCACATAGCATAAGTTATCGGCTTTATCCAGACATTCATCGGACATTATAACAGGTCAGTTAAATTCGTGAAAACAGGAATTGTAAGAAGAATAATGATTTATTAGGAGAATAATTATAAATAATAAGTATATAAGGAGAATTCTAATTCTTCTTGGAAAGAAAAATAATTTTGATGACATATTCATATAACCCTTTTTTTATTTGTTTTTAATCGTATCACCCCGCGCAAGGCGGTAAACATTACTTGTTCCCTGTTTAGGATGTAGTTTCCGGCTTTCTCTTTTCCGATATTTTCACTATTACGTAGCCCCTGCACATCAGTGGCGTTACCGCCTTGCTCGGGGTGATACGATTAAAAAATTAACCTGTTCAATAGACGTGGGTGGAGTGGGAACCGGGCGATAGATAGATCTATCTACTCCAATTAAAAAAAAAGAAACCAAAGTGAGAAGATTGGAAAAGAGAAAGCCGGAAACCACACCCTAAACAGGGAACAAGGGATGAGCCTCTTAACCTGTCCAATAGACGTGGGTGGAGTGTGAACCGGGCGATAGATAGATCTATCTACTCCAATTTAGTACCATATTTTGAAATCTAGAAACAATCAACAATATTAAATATCGTTTTTATTTCCAGTGTCCTAATATTAGCTAAGACTAGCTATTTTCAATGATTTTATGTTACAGTGTAAATTTTAGGATTATGTACTCTTAAAATTGCAAACATTAAGCTATCGATACGTCTGTCAACACCTCATACGAATACCACCTCTGTGTTGAAATACTTTTCTGCAATATTTTACATAAAACATAATATTTATTTAAATTCAGATTAAATAAACTTTAAACCAGTTAATCTATCTCAAATAATGTTCCCTAAAAAGATTATTTCATTTTTTTAATAAAGATAATTACATTGTGTTGAGAGGTTTTTAAATTTTAACGATTTAAAATATTATTGCTAACCATTTTAAATTCGGTTCGAAATAGAGTAAAGTATATTCTAATTGAAAGTATAAATATTAAAAGTAATCTCTTAGCCTAGAATTAAAACTAAAATAAAAGCTTCAAGGAAGATTTTTCATTTTTAAAATGCATTTTAAACATTAGGCATCGCTGTTTCTGAGAGTACCATATATATATATATATATATATATATATATATATTAATAATAATAATAATAAAACCGACTCTGTACGTATTCTAATCTTAAAATGTTACACAAGAAACTTTTAAAGACTATGAATAACCAGCAGAATCTAACTCCGTTATCGTCCTCGGCTATAGAGCTTTGGACAAAGAGGGGAAAAAAAAGAAAACTGCGTAGGACCGACAATGCATACGGTTCTTCACAGTAAAGAAAAAAACCCTCGAACGGAACGAACCACCAGGAAAGAAAAGTGCTCGATACTAAACTAACCAAAAAGTGTTAACAAAAAGGCAGTTACGCAGAGCAAAAACACACGAAAAAAATCGCAAGATCGCCAAGACCTACCGCGGTTTCGCACAACGGCTCGTCAGGGCTGACGAGCCGTTGTGCGAAACCGCGGTAGGTCTTGGCGATCTTGCGATTTTTTTCGTGTATATATATATATATATATAATGCTTTGAATAGGCAGGAAGACATTTCCCCCCTTAAACTTAGGATCCTTTCGGATAACGTTTCTTGCTAACTATTCAAAACATTAAAGAATTTTCTTTTTATCTTGTATGATGAGAAGAAAATGTCTTTGAACAGAAAAATATAGAAAATAAATGTAACAGACTAGTCTGAAGCCAGCATAAACGACATGTTTGCCTGTGGTATAAAGTCCTTGTTTATATATATATATATATATATATATATATATATATATATATATATATAAGATCTAGCAAAAAACTATCATATATATATATGATAGTTTTTTCTCGATTTTATTTACAACTCTGGAAGCTACTTGTTGAACTCGTCACATCTCTCTCGCAATAATCATTTTGCGACGATTTATCTATCGCAACTCTGTAATACTCCCTTCCAACTGACTTCGACATCTCACCTAAGAACACGTTTCCCTTTTATGTTGTAGCTGTAATCATTAAATAAACTTTTGTTTGTTTTTAACGTAATTTTTTCTGTTTCTCAATACTTTGATTAGCTTTGCCTATCATGTGTCGCTGATATTTCGACTCCGTAATCTACATAAAAGGTCGGATCACTCAAACTGTATACTATTCATCCTATGTGACGACTCATACATAACCGTATGTGATAATCAGGATGATATAAACACATTTTCAAACTGCGCGAAAGTTATCTTTGAGATGAAAAAATAGAATCGTGCGTTTGATTCAATTACTGTCTGAATTTTTTTAGAGTTACGACGGTTATAAAAAAAAGGAAATAAGTAAATATATTCTCTTTTTCTCTCTTGGGAATTCACTGACATTTCTATTTCATCCTCCCCCGCAAATTCATGGTCTCTCTCTTTCAGACATGAGCTAAATTTAATTCGTGCAAAGTGACAAATCCGTACAGTATTGATCGAAATTACAAAATCTGTAGGTGATTTTCATGTGCATGTCAGTCGATGTTTTCGGTAATTGGCGCCTGAATATATATGTTTTTCGAGGTACTGCGAAAAGCTTCTCAGATAAAAGATAGAAAGGTAAGTAATTCATTCTACCATATATAATAGAGAAACCAAAATGTTACTATCGTGTACGATAAATTTACAACTATAGCTGGTCCAACTATATTTGGTAATAGTGGCCGCGTGGTTAGTAGAAGGTTCGCTTTCTGACCTTGAATCCTGGGTTCGAATCCCACCATAGTCGATTTGTCAGGAAGATGACTTCTTGAGGTTATCTGTTTGGAAGAGGCGATCCTAGCTTCCTGTACCTTTGGAAAGTGCCTGAAAACCATACCACATGTTGACCCAAACCTTCTGAGTCAAATTAGGTAGACCGTTCTCTTTGAGGATTGTTGGGCTAGCAGTCATCGTGACCGGTTTTGTTCAGACTGTTGTTCAAGCTAGGTAAGGCAATATCCCCCAGAAACTGTAACTAAGGTCCACTTAGCATAGTCGCAGTATAAACCACAGGTGGGTTCTGTAGGTGTTACAAGAGGAAATGAGCAGGCGTCTGCAATAAGGATTAGCTTGCCGCCTCCAGTAGACGGGTATCCTCGAATACGAGTGGCTAGCTATTATATACTTGGTAAAGATTTCACTTTGTTACGAAACCAATCTTCGTATAGAAACAAGCATATGGAATTATTTGTTTCAATCCTAAATCAAGTTATTTAGGAATGTTGTATATTTATTAATCAGTATGAGATACGAAAGGCTATAACGGATATTACACCCACTTGAGAAAGCCTCTATTTTAGTAGCATTATGAAGGTAGGGAAATAGACTAACGTAAGTGAGCTGAGTAAGCAAGTTCACTAAAGACAAAATATTGCGCCAACTACATGCCTTAATTAAATAAATGTATAAATTAGTTATCTTCTGCTTGTTCTATTATCTTTTAAAGCCGAAAATTAAATAAGACTAATGGATTATCTGTAATTTTACATGTTGATATTAAGAACAATTTTCTGATTATGCTGAAATTAGCAAAAGAATTAATCTAATTTATATATAAAGAGAAACATAATTATGTACATAATGAAGTACTCAAAGATTTGAAGTCTTCAAGGAGACCTTAGCTAAGAAGCCATTCTTTCTGTTGAAATAGTTCAATATAACGACCATTTTACTCCAACAGTTTCTCTTTCACACACTTTCCATCTGTGGAACTCCCTTCCATTTACTTGCTTGCTTGATGATAACAATCTTGGAAAATTAAAATGCAATCGTCAATAGCCATCTGTTGTATTCTTGTACCCCGTTTATCTTTCGTCCTTTCTTCAACCCCGCTATTCTCAGTCTTCTCTTTGACTTTTACTCCATGTAACTGCCTGATTTCTGCCTTATTTAAAGTCAGTCAGTTAAGTGCCATACGTGAGACACACTTTGGGCGATCATGTCTTGGAAGAGACATGACTGACTGGACAGAAGATTATCCCGCAGTAGGTTGCCATTACTTTCTGCGGTAGACTGGCTATAGAACCCAATCTGTCCTGTTATTTAACCCATAACTGGAGGGAAGAGACGGATTAATACCTTTCCCAAGGGTATTTGTGCGTAAGTGAATGCGAGAAATTCAACTGGAATTCGAACTCCGATTTGTCGTTCCGAGACCACAACGCACATCCTTGAGGTAAAAAGATTAACACACACACACACACACACACACACACACACACACACACACACACACACACACAATATTGACTACTGCTGCCACATCTGGTCGGGAGTCCCTGCTATTCACCTCGCGGTTCTTGACACAATCCAACGGAGAATCTGTAATGTAATCGATCCCAACTGGCTAGCTCAGTTGCAGTCACTTTCTCACCAGCGTAATAGGGCTTCCCTATGTCCCTTCTACAAATACTTTCACGGCTTCTACTCCGAGGAGCTTAGTTCACTGGTGCTCCCTCTACATGAATTTACTCGAGCTACTAGACTAGCATAGGTCCCATCCTTTTACAGTGAAACCAATAAACTATAACCGCCACTCGCACATTATGTTGCAGGCTGCGCCAGTCTCCATTCCTCACATGCTGCAAATAGTGACCGACTGATTCTACTCTAGACCTCTCTCCTCAACCAAAACACCATGAAAAAAACAAACAAACAAAATACCAAACTCAAACCAGCTACTCGGAAAACGCCCAAACCTCTCTGTGTCACGTTCACTAACATACGCGGTATCCGCACTAACCTTTATAGCGTAGAATCATTCCTCCAAACTAACTCACCTGATATGTTAGCCCTGTGTGAAACTAACCTTGACCCGTCTATCCCCTTCAACGTCCATATGCATGGGCTTTGTGTATATGTCAGCGAACACCTCCCCCTAGCTAGAGTAACATCTCTTGAATCCCTGGACCAGTCTTTCATGTGCTTCCGTCTCTCACTTCTAAGCTCCGTTAACTATCTCTTCTTCCTCTACCCCCCTCCTCATCTGACTGTTCAGTACTTGACAGCATCTCTGACAATATCGACAAGGCCATTTCTTCTCACCCATCTGCCCATATTTTCGTGTTTGGTGACTTTAACGCCCACCACACTAAGTGGCTCGAAAACTCTGTCACCGACACTGCTGGTGTCCACACCATTAATTTTTCAATCTCCCAAACCCTTACGCAAGTGGTGGACTTCTGCACGCGTTTCTCCAATAGCTCGAACAGAGGGACTAGCTACTAGACCTCTGCTTCACTTCCATCCCACATTTTTGCACCACCAGACAGCTCTGCTCTCTCGGAAATTCTGACCACGCCGTAGTTTATATCAACATCTCATTCTACTCCACCCCGACCCAAGAAACCCAGACCAGCAGAATATCCTACTGCTATCAAAGAGCAGACTGGGATTCGTTCCGTGACTTCCTCTGCGACGTTCCTTGGAACAATGTTTTTAGTCTTCCCATCGAAGACTGTGCATCAAAGGTCTCCTCCTGGGTTAAGGCTGGCATCGATGCTTTCATCCCTGCCAGGAAATTTCAGCTTAAATCCCATTCGTCTCCCTGCTTCTCGCCCGCTTGCTGGGCCGCCATTGCCCGCCGGAATCACTTCTTCCGGCTTTATCGTAGCCACGCGTCGGACCAAAACAGACACCTTTTCGCCTCAGCTCGTAATAAGTGTAAAAAGTTACTTAACGATGCTTAGATGCTGTTTGCTGCCAGAAGCATAGCATCCTCTAAGTGCGGAGCCAAAGACTACTGGCGCCTCTTTAAAAGCGTGCTCAACAAGAGTAAGTCCTCAATACCCCCACGAGTTTGAGGTCCTCACCTTCTCAGCGGACAAGACTGAATGCTTTGCCCGTAGATTTTCGACCAATTCGTGTCTGGATTCGTTTGGAGTCCAGACACCCGATTTCCCATCTAGAACTGGGGCCTAACTGAATGACATCCACATCACGCCCTCGCTGATTTCTAGCATGATCTCAAAACTTGACCCTCACAAAGCGAGTGGTGGGGAAGAAAGTCTTGAAGAAATGTGCCCCTGAACTCTCCTCTGTCCTTTCTAAGCTCTACAACCTCTGTCTATCTTCCTCCTGCTTTCCTGCCTGTTGGAAGTCTTCTTCCGTGGTTCCAATATTTAAGAATACTGGACCCCGCAAATTACCGCCCTATCAGCCTTCTTCCGATCTTCGGCAAAGTGTTCGAAGCCATTATCAATGCCGAGGTCGTTCAGCATCTCACGGCCCACGGGCTCCTCTCGGACAAATTGTATGGCTTCCGCTTCACCAGGTTTACTGCTGATATGCTAACGACCATCACCGAGTATATATACCAGGCTCTCAACAAGAATGGTGAAGCTCGAATTCGACAGAGTATGGCATGCCGGCCTTTTACGGAAACTGCGAAGCTGCGGCATTACTAGACTTTTGTTGGACTTAATCCAGTCATTCCTCTCCAAACGCACACTGAAGGTGGTTTTAAACGGACATGCCTCCCAGAACTACCCTAGAAACGCAGGTGTCCCCCAAGGCTCTATCCTAGGTCCTACGCTCTTTCTAATCTACATCAATGATCTCCCCGATGCCATAAGATCACCAGTAGGCATGTACGCCGATGATACCACAGTATACGCTCGCCTCGATCAAAAATCTGGTGTTGATGACCAGGCGAAGCCCGCGGCTGAGCTTGAAAAGGACCTCCAATCCGTGGTGGACTGGGGTAGAAAATGGCTCGTAAAATTCAATTCTTCCAAAACGAAGCTGCTGTCAATTAATCACCACAGACAACTGCACTTCCCTCCCATTAGCATGGAACAGGCATGCCTCCTAGAGAGTAAAAAACTACGCGTGCTTGGCCTGACACTCTCAGCGGACCTCAAGTGGAATGACTACGTCGAATCCATTGCTAAATCCGCTGCTATGAAAGTTGGCTCTCTGTGCAGGGCCTGGAAATTCTTTCCGTCTGAATCTATCCTGCACTTATACAAATCTACCATCCGCTCGTGTTTTGAATACTGTTGCCACATCTGGTCGGGTGCCCCTACTATTCTCCTCGAGTTTCTCGACAAAATACAGCGAAGAATCTGTAATGTGATTGATACCGACTTAGCTGACCGCCTGCAGTCACTCTCTCACCGGCGTGGCTTTCATGTGCCTCTTCTATAAATACTTTCATGGCTTCTTCTCTGACGAACTTAAATCACTGGTGCCCCTTAGGTGTGAGTTTGCACGAGATACTAGATTGGCAACTAGGTCCCACCCTTTTACAGTGAAAACGATGAAATGTAACCGCAATTTCTACTCCAACAGCTTCTTTTCTCGCACTTCCCGCCTGTGGAATTCCCTACCGCATGCTTGCTTCTCCGACGGCTATAACCTCCAGGAATTTAAATGTAAGGCCATAGACACCTCCTAACACACTAACCCACACCCATTCTCTCCAACACTCCCCCTATATACATCCTAACTCGTCTATCGCAGTGGAATGCCTTGCTTGGGGTAACATGATTAAAAAAAAGCTTCTTGCCTGTGAAATTCCCTCCCGTATACTTCCTTCCCCGACAGCTACAATCTCCAAGAATTTAAATGTAAAGTCAATAGTCATCTCCTATTTCACTAACTTGCATCCTCTCTCTCCTTTTGCCGTCCACTCCATTTTTATCAGCATTCTCATCCTTCTCTAGTAACCGCAACTTCTACTCTACAACTTCTTTTATCGCACTTCTTGCCTGTGAAATTCCCTCCCGTATATTTGCTTTCCCGACAGCTACAATCTCCAAGAATTTAAATGTAAGGTTAATTTTCATCTTCCATCTCTCTGACGAGCACCCTTTCCCTCATGTTCTTTTCTCCGTCCACTCTACTCTCATCACACCAGTATTCTCATCCTTCTCTTACCCACTTCCTGACACCTCCCTATAACTTGTCCTTCTTTCTCATCACTTTCCTCCTATGTAACTGCCTGCTCATCAGTGGTAGTAAAACTGCCTTACTCAAAGTGAAATGATTAAAAAAAAAAAATAAAGTAAAAAAAAACAAAAACAAACATAGATTCGGGGATCGATACCATTTACACTTGCCTAACACCAGGTATCACGGTGTGGTGTGCTATAAGCTCAAACTCTCTATACTCGCTCGTGCATCCGGAACATTGTTTAACTCTTTTTGTTGCGAGATGAGTTGCCGGTGCAACTCAACATGATCTGACCGAGGCTCGACAACTGCACTTGTCGGTACGCGTGTCATATCTGTAATCTTACTTCACCCAATTGGGTGATGAATTATTTTCTCTCTCAATCCTATTGAAAATTAGAAACATGCAATAGAAAATTAAAATCTCTGATCTTGTCGATTAAATTTAAGAAAATTTGGGTTTTTGCTTATGTGTGTTTATTAATGCTAATATAGGAATGTACATATTATAACATATGAATAGATATGCATATATGTGTGAAAATATCCATCTATAAGAATGGACCCTTCCTCCGTCGATAAATACTAACCTACGTGACTTCCGAGGAGACGGTCGTGAGGTAGTCGTGAGGCAGTTGAGACGCAGTGTAACTGAACAGTTCGGACGCACAATTCTATCTGCTGACTACTAACACTCTTATTGTGTATATATGTTCTGGTATTCTAATACACTGGTTGAACCTAACTTCTTGTTTCCATGTCTTTCTTTCTGGTCCTAACAGGCCACAACAAAATACATGATATAAAAATTTATATATCAGGCTGATATTTCTTAAGTAAATGACAAACTGGATAAAAAGATGCTAACGGGTTTTATTTCGAGGAGGATCGCCTTCAATGCAATTACGATTTTATTGTCATATGTAACCAGTGTTTGTTGCATTTATCAACCTTTACTATATTCTATGTGCCGTGTAGGACTTAGGCGATCAAGGCTCTCCACATCCTCCTATCCCGTGTAGCTCTTAACTTTTTTCTTGCAATCTCTTCCAAACCCTGCTCTACCATCACCTTGCTTAATCCCATCAAGTACGCTACGCGTTGCTTTCCCCCGTCTCTTTTTCCCTCTCTTCGTCCTGTGGGTATCAGCTTCTTTAAAACTTCTATTCTGATTATGTGTCCTAGAAACTTTAGCTGTCTCTTCTTGATGTTAAGCATAATTTCCTTTTTGCTTTTACCTCTCCAAAACCTTACTGTTACATGTTCGGTCCATGGTATCCTCAGCATCCTTCTGTAGAACCACATTTCGGTTGCTTCAAGTATTTACTTAATCTTTGATGAGATTGTCCAGCATTCGCTACCATATATGAGTATAGATATCCTATAACAGTCCAGTACCCTCTTCTTTGTTTCCAACAAAATTTTCTTGTTTCTCAATACTTTTCTTAGCTTTTGGAATGCGTCCTTGAACCAGCCAATATGCCTTCGGATCTCATTGTTGCACTTTCAATCCTCTGTTAGAACATTTCCCAGGTATTTAAATTTTTGTACCTGCTTGAATTTAGTATCCCCAACCTGTAATTGGTATTTTGGGCTCCTCTTTTTGCTGACGACTATGCATTCAGTTTTCTTGTAGCTTATGTTTATTACTTTCTTCTCGCTTTCCTTTACTATCTTCTGTAGGATGTCCTGTAATTTCATTTCTGTGTCTGCTATCAGCACTGTGTCATCTGCATATCTTATGTTGCAAAGATTGAGACGAATTTAATGAATAAAACCTTTATTGATCTGAAGAATTTCCTTCTCATCAGTAAGACATTTTCCATGCGAATATCTATGTACAGATAAACAAAAATATGTGTGAGTATATCTATTTAAAAGTCATGAAAAGCAATTAACTATAAAATAGTAGAAACACAAATTGAGCCTCTCATTTTAATCGGAGAAACATATAGGGTGTCTCTGGAACAAAAAATATCAGAAATAAAATGAGTAAACTTTTAGGAATAGAAATATTATAATGCTTGAAAACATTAAAAATGTTGGTATTACGATCACCTTTAGATATCACTATAAACGATGGATTTAAAAAAAACAATGATATTAATTTGTTCAAGAGAAAGCAGCGAAACATAAAACTCCTTGTCGTTCAAAATCGTTTACCGGGATGTTTTCCTGATGACAAGGAATATTGCAATAGTATGGCAAGGTTTTACACATGTGACGTATTCAACAGTTATTGCAAGTTCGGATTTAATATTTCGGCTGTTCTTTATAGAGTTCTTTTAATAAAAAAAAAGATTTCAAGTTTGTGGAAACCGCAAAAGCTATTCAAAACAGTTGTTTACTGAGGAAAAGAAAATGTACGGGAGGAAAAACATTGATTGAAAAATTGGCAGAAAATAGTGACACAAATTTGCAAATATGTTGTTTAATGAAGTTAATATTGATATGAAAAATAAAATACATTTTAATTTCTCTTAATCGCCAAAAAAAAAAAAGAAGGTGTATAAGGCATTTCATTGGCCATTAAATTATAAAAATGAAAAAGAACACAGAGAGCTCGATATTATACATGGGTGACATTTTTTATCTTGTTTTTCAGACAAATATATAATTCAAATCTGTTATATAAAGACAGTAACATCATTATAAAAATCACAAACATTTTGAACCCTCATTTTTCTAGGTAATTTCCTCATTTTTTTAAATTATATAACTTTAAATAAAAAAAGGGGGAAAATAACCGTAATCTTTGTGGTTTAAAAGATAAAAAAATGAATTAGTAAGCGGAATCTTCAGAGATCACTCAAAGGATATATTATTCTTATTACAGATTTTCTTGGTCTGTTTAACACAGTCTTGGAATCACGATAAAAGAAGATGAAGAAACTCATTTATATCTGTTTTTCTCAATAAATCCCATATATATATATATATATATATATATATATATATATGTGTGTGTGTGTGTGTGTGTGTGTGTGTGTCAAATTAGATAAATTGCAAACATTGTATCTGCTTATTTTTAATATTTTTAGCACTTCAGTCTTGCGCTTACTTTTGTTACTATAACTCACACCCCTGAAGATGATCTCAGAAAGAGGTTGAAAGTACTTGGATACCTTGAGAAATGAGTGATAATGACACCTGTCAACGTTACAGCTCATTTCTGACATCTTTCAATTATAATACGCGAAGGATTATCCGTGAGTATGAACAGATCTTATTAAAAATAAGACACAATGTTTGCAATTTATTTAATCTGACATGTCTAAAAGAAATTTTGATGTCTAAATACGCAAATTTATATATATATATATATATATATACGGTGTATCATTTACAAATTTTGGGGGCGGGTACTTCACACCAAGTCAAAAGAGTTCATATAAACATATATTCTGCAAATCCTTTGTTTTTGAGTTATTAAGTTAAAAGTTAAAAGTTTACGGTAGATGGCGCTGTGTTGCTACGTATTATTTTTTAGATACGGCTGCACGAATGATAATGGATACGTGGATGCACGGCTGTATCAGTTTGCATTTCCAGACCAAAGGCAGCCGAGTCGTAATCCAACATTTGCGGCTGTTTATCGTTGCGTTATTGATCCAGAATCCATTTCACCACGAACTATGGATCGAGTAAGACCGAGATCTACTCGTGCGCCTCACCACGAAGAACACATTCGTATCAGTACTCGTCATGTGGCTCTAGCATGTCTTACATCTCATAGTACTTCAATTACAACTATTTATTTGGTTTTGTTAGGGCTATTGGCTGGGGGTTTTGATATTGTGATATTTCGTTGACAGTTGGAATTTTTTGTGGAGAGTGTTAGTGTGTGTTGGTGGGTGTTAGCAAGATGATGTAGTCAGTCTGTGACCGTTGGAATTATTTAGTTGGTGCGGATATTTTTTTTGTTTATTTTTGCAGCCAATACCCCTAACAAAACCAAATAAATAAAAATGAAAAGATTCCCAGTACCACATCGCCTGACGAAGCATTGGTACTCCGATGCAGAAAGGGACGCGCCTTCGTAGCGATTATATATAGAGAAGTTATGTACATGTTCTAAATATAATTTATAATAATAATAATAATAATAATAATAATATATATATATATATATATATATGTGTGTGTGTGTGTATGTGTGTGTGTGTGTGTATGTGTGTGTGTGCATGTGTGTGTGTGTATGTGTGTGTGTGTGTGCGTGTGTGTGTAAGCGAGTTAATTCACTTAACTATCTACTGATGAATGTTGAGTTTTAACCCAAATAAACTTTTGTTGGAAATTAAATATTTTTTAGGAGTGGGTAGGAGGAAGTGGCTGTGCGTACTGTAGCAGGTGTTTCCAAGTTCTTCCTTGCTATAGACGTAGAATAATATATATATATATATATATATATTTATTAATACGCTCTTGAGTTCTCTGAAGAAATGGTAGACTAAAAAAAAAACCCAAAAAGACACTAGCTACTCAACGCTATTTACGCATCGTTCTTCAGTTATGAATTGAACACTCTTGGCTACTGGCGTGAGTTTACACTATGTATATAACATAAAATTCACAAAAATACAAAGTATTTAACACCAAAACTGTAATCTCCATTGTTATCTCCACTGCAAATTTTTATTGACTGAACTTTTGCGAATATACTTCAGATCACTGAGTCTATTTTTCATCTGATATATTTCCTATCTACTTTAGAAAACAGAAGTCTTCATTATGGACAACTAATCAATGAGAAGGTTCTGAACTTTTTCTTTTCCAGAAATATACGAATGCAATTGCATTGAACGAACTATTACTTATCGATCATCTTTTACGAACTCCCATTTATCATTGTTCTCTTGCTTGATTGCAATTGAAGGTCTATTTGACCAGGGGTTATACAGGTTCTTAATCTCAGACTTGAGTCAGGTACAGAGGACGTGACAAAACCAGGATTAGTTTTCTTCAAGACCGACTGCATATTTATCATGAGCAGTTTAGACTTTTCACTGATAACTGGATATTCGTTATTTTATATGGTTTTCATTTTTATGAACACATTTTGTAGCCTAACAAAGAAGAAAAGACGTGTATTGATTTTAGTGACTTTAAGCGTTCAATTTATTTTATGCAAATTTATTCTGCTGCAAAATCTTTCGCTCAAAGGTTAACCTCAAAATTTTCATTTAACGTATTCGTCTTGCAGGAAATTAATATTTTTGATATCAAAAATTTATTCAATACAACGCCCAAGAGCCATTCAAAGTAGAGGTTACTGTGTGTGAGGTTTCTGAGAACGTTACTGAATGAGGTTTATGTGTGAGTTAATGAGTAATATTTCTGTGAGATTTACTGAGTGAGGCTTTTGTGAGGGTAACTAAGTGAGATTTTTTTTTTGTGAGTTTTTGAGTGAGATTTTTGTGAGGGTCACTGAGTGACATTTTTGTAAGGGTAACTGAGCGAGGTTTTTGTGAGAGTTGCTGAGAGTTTTTTGTGAAGGTTACTGGGTAAGGTTTAGTTTTTTAGGATGTATGAGAGAGAAATAACTGCAGGTTATGTGGATATATAGGATATATAATGATTGACACTGAATTTGAAGAGGTTAAAATGTAGTGGTTAGAAAGCATCCGATCGGGTTCTGTTCAATTTAGAAGCAAGTTCTTTTTAGCGCTTCATATTTAGATATAATATTTATTTTAAATGTTTCAAACTAAAGAACATATGTATTTTGAGCATTTTTTATTCGAAAATAAGGTTAACGGCTTAAAAATGCTGTGGACTCTTTAGGGCTAGAAAGTAAAACACAGAAACAAGAAGGTAGGTTCAAACAGTGTAGACATACGGTCTATCACATTGAATACACCGGTTCTCGCTTGATAAGCAACGTTGAGCCAGGTCAGTACTTAGATGGGTGACTGCTTGGGAATACCAGGTGCTGTAAGCGTAAAGTGACGGATGTACGTTGTGGTGCAGTGGATATCGGCTCGGAAAGAGAAATCGGTGAGCCAAGTTAGAATTCCAGTTGAATACCCTGCATTCACTTAAGCACTGATACCCTTGGGAAAGGTATTAATCCGTCCCTTACCTCCAGTTATGGGTTAAATAAAAAGGGTAGGACTTGGGGACCCTGCCCTTAAAAACAAATCCCAATGAATCTTGATACTCAAAAAGAAAAAAGTATTACTAGACACAAAAGATATATAAAACAACAATAAATTGTTGAAAGAAAAGATATTATCAGCAATAAATAAATAAAATTTAGTTGGCAATAAATGACCCGCCGAGGTTGATATGCCATAAAAACAAAACAACCAACAATCAAAGAGTGTATTAGAATAACATAACAATATATACAATAAAAAGTGTTAGTAACCAGCAAATAGAAGTTTAAATCCGAACAATATAGTTACGCTGCGTCTTGACTGTCACTAGATTTCCTCTAGATTGTTACTCATATGCATCGCTGGAAGTCACTCCGGTTATTATTTATAGCAGGAGGAAGAGTCCATTCCACGTAGAAGGGCACCATAACAAAAAGCAACATAACTGGCGCCCTTTAATTGATTGGTTTGTCTTTTTAACGGCATATGAACACCTTAAGGGCCATTTAATACTGAAATATAACTTTCTTGGGAGCTCGGAAGTAATAAAAATATGATATATTATTCTGCTTTCACAACTGAATACATGGTAGATAATGGTCATCTTTTGTGCATATACATGTTTGTATAGACTTGATTACTAGAATGTATTTTATGATGTGATTTTGCTGAAGCTATATTTTGGAATACAGTTTGATTTAAGAAATTGTAGAATGTCATATGGCTTAATGACATGAAAGTTCTTTCATTTTGGTTGATTGGTTGTATTCTAAGCGGATTTTGGTGAAGGCGCTACAATTTGTTAGTATCTGCGTATTGTTGGTAATTTTTATATAAAATTTGCTGGTATTTTAATTATAAAACATATTTTTATATATTAATTGTGTGTTATTTTTATTGAGAGCAGGGTTCACGCTTTGCTTATAGTTAAAACTATAACAGGTGCTAGCACCTCGGGTCAGGGTTGACTTGGTAAAACTAAGAAGTGGTTCAATTAAGAGGTAGTTCTGCGCTCCTCAAAACGCACAATATCCCAATCAGAGGGCTTGCTGCCGGATGCAGGTGTGATCAAGAAATTGGGTTAAACAATATCCTTAACAAGTGATGGGAAACGGGGATGATTATCAGTAGAAAATGATTTTAATAAACCCGAAGTTTTGAGAAATGTACTAAGTGAACTTGTTGCCATCCCTTACGCACAAATACCTTTGAGAAAGATATGAATCTATTTCTTCACCCTCTAGCTATAGGTTGAATATCAGGACAGATTGGATTCTATAACCTTGGTTGGCAACCAGTATACCACAGAAAGAAATAGCAACCTTCTGCTGGAAAAACTTTTGCCTCGATAATCATGTCTCGAAAGAGACATGATCGCCCAAGTGTGTATCACGTATGGCACTTAATTGACTGTCTGAGCAGGGTTTTTTTTCAAATATTAATACCGGAATGTTAATTTAAACTTTTTAATATTTAGAACCGGATTTTACCGTGAGCTGGGTTAAATCCATCTGTTTGTCTTAATGTGTATATGTGTAGGTGTGTTATGCGTGAATGTCCGGGAACAGCAGCAATTAAAAGGTGGTTCCAAGCTCCTCAGAACAGTTAATATCCCGATCAGAAGCCTTGTTGTCGGATGTAGTGTATCATCATATCCAGTACAAAGTCCATTTTGAAATAATGTAATCATTTGAAATTATCCCTAACGATAGAACCTAACCTTAGTGCAATTGACCAAGTATTTTCCGATTTTCATCGCTTCTAGGTTTAAATTTCAATAAGAGTCGAGATTATTGCACTTTTTATAACACACCGAACACAATATTGATGCATTTATTGAACAGTCGAATATAGAGTTGTCGGTTCAATGAACTTTTGTTGGTTTTTGCATGCTAAATCTACGCGGTCTGATTTTGACAAGTACCATTAACTGTTTCCTGTACTTAATGCCGAGTATAGGTATTATAAATTGTATTAAATTAGAATATTGACCACAGTTATTTTTACATTCACGAAAACAAGAGAGATAAAAAAACAAAAACATTTGTCGCTACATTGCTTTTATGACCTTTCAAGTATTTCGCTGATACAAGAAAATTTCAAGCTAGAGAATTTAATATCAACAAAACAAATGAAAATCAGTCGCCGTTGTTAAGCAATAAACGTTTTCAGGTTGGAAGTGTCATTTGTTTAATACAGATTCGCAAAGACCTGAGAATTATCAGTGAAGTTATTCTTTAATAATAACTTTAAAGTTTTTCGCATGATATGATATTCAATTTTACCACTAAACAGCTGAATAATTTATCTACAATGAGGGTGCGGAAGAATCCCTAAAGTAAACAACGAAAAGGCAACTTATATTTAATCATTTAGCCTTTTCAGCACCGCTTTGTAATAACGTCCAGTTTCAACTTTAACACATACATGGCGGAATTCAAACGTCCAGTTAAATGTTTATGGCAAAAGTGCTTATTAATCTTTTTGGCAACGTTCTAGACCACTCTAATCAACTAGTTAAACATTTCATTTTACACGGATTGCTTCGAATTCCACATATTTTTGCAAAACTTTCTAGCCCCCTATAATCAACTCCGAACTGGTTGAACATTTCATTTTACCCGGACTGCTTTCGAACAAGCAAGATGTTTTTTTTAATTTTTTCTTTCTTTTTTTTTTTATAAGCGTTTCACCCCGAGCAAGGCATGTCACTGCCACTACTGTGCAGGGGGCTACGTAGAGTGGAGAAAGGCTGATTAAATATAGGAAATGACAGAGGGTGGGTGATAGGCGGGTAAGGATACCGAGAATGAGGGTTGGGTAGATGAGAGTGTTGTGAGAATAGTTGGGAGTTAGTGTGATAGGAGGTGTCTATTGACCCTACATTTAAACACCTGGAGATTGTAACTGTCGGGAAAGCAGACTTGTGGAAGGGAGTTCCACAGGCGGGAAGCGCGAGAAAAGAAGCTGTTAGAGTAGAATTTGCGG
Organism: Ascarosepion bandense; assembly: GCA_037127315.1. Taxonomy (NCBI): domain Eukaryota; kingdom Metazoa; phylum Mollusca; class Cephalopoda; order Sepiida; family Sepiidae; genus Ascarosepion; species Ascarosepion bandense. The sequence continues at coordinate 66,637 of JBBBDQ010000459.1, forward strand.
TTACATCTTTATCCAGGTCAATCGCCGATGTGTTTACGCTTATTACTGAAAATGTCTGTCAAGATTTATATAAATACGGAGAATCTCAGGCTATGGCTGTAGATATCTCGAAGGCGTTTTATAGGGCTTACTTTAATTTGATCCAATCTTTCTTAAATTATCTAATAAACGTCGGGTTGAACAGTCACTCTTCTAGATCCTTTTACGTTAATGCGGTTTTTCCAAAGGCCTCTATCCCTGGGTTTACTTAGTTTCTTATCCTTATAAATTACCTTTCACATGTTATTATTTTTTAACTCGGTATTTACGCTGATGACACAACTATTTATTCTTTTAATAGTAAATCCGATATGTTTGATAAAGTAAAACTGGTTTCCTGATATCGACAATGACCTTCAATCTGTCTTTATCTGGAACAATAAATAGTTTGTAAATTTTGACACCTCTAATACAAAATTGCTATTTTTTTAGTCACCTTAAAGAGTAATTTTTTCTTCCATCAACAAAGCCGATGCTAACCTCCAGTAAAGCAACTCTGCATCTTCTCGGTCTCACGTTTTTCACTGGCAACGAGTGGAATGATTATATTGAAATGCTTGTTAGGTCTTTTGCTAGGAAATTTGGTTCACTGTATCGGACGATTTTCTTTTGTCAGAATTCACCTTGTATGTTTATAGATCGACCATTTATTCGTGCATCTGCTCTGATGCTCTTGCTATTAAAGAGATTAAATGAAAATAAAATAAAAACAATTCTTGTAGAAATTCATTATTCATCTCGAAAAGAAAATTCTTAGTAGTGTCAATATATCTTATTTATAAAAGTAATTAAAAGCTTTTCTAATTAAATAATGTCTTAGTTTTGTTGTATTTTTTATTTTACGATTCAGAGTAGATTTTTGGTAAATGGTGTTTCTGCTTGACAAAAACAAATTGATAATTTCAATTCTCTAAAGAATATTACTTTTAACTAATATAAATATGAAGAGACGGATATTTTAATTTCCTAAAATTTCATAAAATCATGTAAGTGAAGGTAACAGACGTAAAAAGAACATTTTTGTCAAGATTTTCTAAAAGCAAGAAGTAAAAAAAATAATTTAGTTCTTTTGTGTATAAGTCCTGAAAATTTCATAAAAAAAACAAACAATTATGTAAATTTTACGAGAATGTTCCAAACAATGTGTCTTTTACCGTAAAAATTACGCTAAAATCCCCATAGTATTTTGGCCCAACATTGACGCAAGAAAAACAAAACTTTTGACTAAAATTTCGAACATGCTAAAAAGGATGAAAAATTTTTAATAATATAATCAAAATATATTTTGATCTTTACTCCTAATAATAACATTTTGCCAATAAACTTTGTTTTAATCAATTTGTGGTCTTTTTCATCTGTATGATGAAATCTTGATTCTGAGCAAATCCGTCTGCTGAGGTAGCGCGATAATCCTTGTTGCAGACACTGGGTTTGGACTGTGTGTGTTTCTTTAATACCTACAGAGTCAACCAGTTGCTGACCAGAATTAAGTTATTTAGTTATAGGATTATCATTACTCACAGAATTAGTGAGGCTCTTGATAACGAATAAACCTCAAGAACCATAGCATTAGATATTACAAAGGCCTTTGACAAGATGTCACATAATAGTTTGCTGCTAAATCTCTCCAGCTATGGAATTACTGGAAGGATTTTCTCAATTATAAAGTCCTCCCTAAACGGTGGTCCCTGAAGGGAGATGTTAACGGGCAGTCCTCAGGAGTCTTAGCAATCAACTCAGGCGTCTTCCTGGGCTCACTTCTCGAACCAACTCTTTTTTTAATTTGCATAAATTATCTACCTAAGAAAACAGTTAATTTTTTAATGTCTATGCCGTTAATACGACGATATATCGGTGCACTTCCAAAACTCGTGATGATTAGAGATTTTACAGTTAATCACTCATCCGATCTATCTCTAACTTTTCAATGGGGTAATAAATGGATGGTTACATTCAATGCCTCGCAAAGTTACATTGCATCATTCCCGATCTGAATCCAAACTACCACATGTCACAATAAATGAATGTCCCTTCGGGAAAAGTCCGTATCTTGAGAGACTATTGAAAGAAAATAATGCCTTAAAAGAAAATAATGCCTAAACTTTGAAGGTACTGTAATATGTTTGGAAGATACTGTAATATGCTTAGAAGGTACTGTAATAAGCTTCGGGGAGAGGGCGCTCTCTGCTTCCGAGCGGAGAGCAATAACCCAGTTGTGGTTCCGCTGAAGGGTAGAAGCACGACTGGGGAATAATAGACAGACATTTTTTGGCTGGGCCATATAGCCCGGAAATCCCAGTCATAAACTGACCATGTGTCACATGTTGCCCTTACTGGGAGGGACAACTAAATATAGTTGTTGTTAGAGTTGGTGCTTGTCAGAGCAGTTGAACCGCCGCCCGTTGGTCAGCAGGAATATAAACTTATTAGCCGGACTTACTTCTTTGTATATATTTAACTTCTACTAACAAGTATTCCTGAATCTACTAACCGTATACATGTTGTATATCTTTTGTTCAATATAGTTACATTTTTCCTCTCATATCTGTTTTAAATACTTTCATGGCTTCTGCTCGGATGAGCTTAAGTCACTGATGCCTCCTCAACAGGTGTTTACCCGTGCAACCAGACTGGCAACTGGGTCCCACCCATTCACAGTCAGGTTAGCCAAACGCAGACGACAATTCTACTCCTGCAGCTTCCTCTCTCGCACTTCCCGCCTGTGGAACTCACTCCCGTATTCTTGCTTTCCTGACGGCTACGACCTCCAGAAATTTAAAAGCAAAGTTAATACTCACCTACTAACCACTGGACTCTAGCTCTCTCCCCTCCCCTGTATAATCTTCACGTTCTCTCCGCCCATGTATCTGTCATTGCACCTGCTTTCTCAGCTTTCTATTGTTCCTTTCTAACTAGCTTGTACTCCTCACTCTTTTCTAATTAATCTTTCTACATTTATGTAACCCCCTACACATCAGTGGCGTTTCTGCCTTGCTCGGGGTGAAATGATTAAAAAAAAAAATATTGTGATGTTTTCTAAACAAGAATCCACAACAGTATATGGCCTACTTTCTCGATTCTGGTAACAACTGTGGACAGCTGCAAAACATGAAGCACAAGATGACTATTAAACATAAACATTTTAGGCATATGTGAAATGAGGTGGCCCAACCATGGGGGCTTCATCAGTGACGATCACATAATTATTTATACATGAAGTGAAAATAACTAAAAAGGAGTCGGCGTTATACTGGATAAAGATTAAAGGAAATCTGTATTGAGATACTGTTAGCTATCTGAAAGAATTCTGATAGTGAAATTGAAAGTGAGACTTTTCAATATATCGGTAATAGTGGTATATCCATCGACAGCACAGAGTACAGAAGAAGGAATCGAATCCTTCTACTCTATGCTAGACAACGTCAAGAAATAGTGCAAATCACAAGAAATCAGAATTATTATGGGAGATCTGAAAGCGAACGTTGGCCAAGGGAGAGAAGATGAAACGATCGGCAATTTCAGATTACGACACCGCAGTGCCCGTGGTGAGAAATGGGTCCAATGGTGCACATCGAATGACCAGATAGAAATCAAAATCTGGTTCCAAGAGCCCCCAGGACGACTAGAGACATGGAGGATTCTAGGAGAAGAAATTAAGAACAAAATGGATTATCAACAACAGATTCAGAAACGCAGTCCTTCACTGCAAAGCCTATACAAGTGCTGACTGTGGAAGTAACCACATGCCAGTTATACGAAAACTAAGAATAAAACTATAGAAACTGTGGCGCAGTGGATATCGACTCGGAACGAGAAATCGAAGAGCCGAGTTCGAATTCCAGTTGAATTCCTTGCATTCACTTAAGCGCAAATACCCTTCGGAAAGGTATTAATCCGTCTATTCCTTCCAGTTATGGATTACATAACAGGACAGATTGGGTTCTATAGCCTTGGTCGGCAACCAGTCTACCGCAGAAAGCAATGGCAACATACTGCAGGATAATCTTCTGCCCGGTCAGTCATGTCTCTTTCGAGACATGATCGCCCAAGAATGTATCACGTATGGCACTTGACTGACTGAATGCTGTCCTAAGACTGCAATACAATAGATTCGTGAATGATCCGAACCTCCAGGAAATGTACATGGACAGCGTGAAGACGAAATACGATGGATAAAGTCGAAAAGAAAGCTCAAAACAAAAAAAAACACACCGGAAAAAATGAGTGGATCACTGAAGAGATTTTCGATATGAGACAGAAAACGATGCCAAGATATGGAACAGAATGTAAGAAACTACACGAAAAAAATAAGGAGCAAATTCAGACATGCTAAAGAAAGATGTCTCAATGAGAGATGTACCAAAATAGAGAGACTGGGCCTAACAAATAAAGAAGATATGCATAAAAAATAAAGGAACTAATAGGACAAAACATCTACTCAGCAACAGGATGTATAAAATCAAAGAACGGAACACTCATACTAGAAAAAGAAAAATACTTCAGAGATGGAACGAGTATATCGGGGATATCTTCTATTACAAGAGAAAGCAACCAAAATACACAAAAGTAAGGACCAGAAATATTGAAAACCGAAGTGGAATCGGCAATGGAAAAATTGAACAGAAAAAAGCATCAAAACCCGACGGTATTGTAATAGAGATGCTGACGTCCTTAGAGAGGTTTGGCGTAGACAGTATCACGGAAATACTAAATGAAATCTCCAATAGTGGCAATATATCGGTGGACCTAAGCAGATTAATTTTTATAGCACTACATAAGAAGCCAAAAACACAGGAATGTGAACTCCACCGAACAATCAGCTTAATGAGTCACATAACAAAACATTATCAGGATTCTGATGAACAGAGCGCACAACAGAATCGACCCAGAGATATGACAAGAATGGCTTCGTTAAAGATACCGAAACGTGGAATAATATATTTTTGCTAATAATGCTACCCGAAAGAGCAATACAAATACAGAAGAATCTTTGTCTGTGCTATATAGACTACGCAAAGGCGTTGGAAAGTATGGCACAAAGACTTGATAGAGTGCTCAATAACCTTGACGTTTTTGTAAAAGACATTAGAATTATCAAGAATCCACATTGGTAGCAAACCGTTTACGTGCGGATAGGAAATGAATTCAACAAAAATAGAAACGGGTGTAAGACAAGAATGTGTTTTCTCACCAGATCTATTCAACATATACAGCGAAACAGTTCTGGGAGAAATAAAATCTTCGTCATTGGCGGTCACAATCTCAACTATGTAAGATACGCGGATGACACGGTGCTGATAGCAGATACGGAAAAGAAAATGCAGGACCTCGTACAACTGAAAGCGAGAAAAAAAAGGACTGGGCATAAATTTGAAGAAAACGGAACGTGTCATCATCAGCAAAAAGAAGACCCCAAGATACCAAATACAGGTCGCAGAATATAAAATAAAATAAGTAAAGAAATGTAAATACCTGGGAAGTGTTCTGACAGTGGATGGAAAGTGCAACATTGAAATCTGAAGACGCATTTTCATGGCCAAGGAGGCATTTCAAAAGCTGACCAAGTACTGAGAGACAGAAAAGTCTCATTGAAAACAAAGAAAAAAGTGCTAGATTGCTATGTGATATAGGTTTTGTCTGTATGGCAGTGAATGTTATACGATCTCCTCAAGGAAGAAGGAGAGGCTTGAAGCAGTAGAAATATAGTTCTACAGAATGATACTGAGGATTCCATGGGCTGAGCATGTGAGCAACAATGAGGTATTGGAAAAGATGCAAACAAGAAGAAAGCATACTTATATTCAGAAAGAGACACGTAATGAGAAAGGATGGCTTGGAGAATTTAATATTCTCAGGACGGATAGAAAGGAAGAGAAACAGAGGTAAGCAGGGCAAGACATATTTAACAGACCCGAGGAAATGGATGGCGGGAAAAATACCAAGGGGAAAAATATTAAAAGCGGCAATAGACAGGGGTCAAGTGAAATTCCATGATCGACTACGTCTTGAAGGGACACGGCACATACAAAAGAATGTGACCTAACCGGTTTGAATGTGTTTCAACCTAGTAAATGTGTATTTATATATATATATATAAATATTTGACTATTTATTAAAACTAATTATTTTCCCGAACCCTGCTCCTACCCTAACCCTAACGGTACCACATAGTTAAAATACTTTCTTACAATACCCCTTTTAAGCTGGGCCACATACTGTACGGGGATATGCGTTGTGGTGCAGTGGATACCGACTAGGAACGACAAATCAGGGATCTGAGTTCGAATTCGAGTTGAATTCCTTGCATTCACTTACGCGCAAATACCCTTCAGAAAGGTACTAATCTGTCTTCTTCCATCCAGTTATGGGTTAAATAATAGGAAAGATTGGGTTCTATAGCCTTAGCTGGTAACCAGTCTACCGCAGAAAGCAATGGCAACTACTACTGCGGGGTAATCTTCTGCTCATTCAGTCATATCTCTCTCGAGACATGATCGCCCAAGCCTGTATCACGTATGGCACTTAACTGACTGACTGACTGACATACTGTACTAGTCACAGAATTTCATAGGCTACATTCAAATGGTAGGTCATATTCTATACTGGCACCGAAACATCTAACTAGTCAAAGAACGTGACGTTTAAATTATTTATAGGATTTTGGTTTTATTGAAAGCAAATATGACTTGGAATAGTAAATAAGACGTGGTTTTGCTGATTGATTTTATTTCTTAGTGTCAAGCCGAAAGAAAATAATGGGAAACAAGTTTGTGTAAACAGCTGTTGAAATATGAAGTACAAAACTAAAAAGGTTTCTAAAGAGGCCACTATTGCTAAAGACAAAAATAAACAGCAAAATAGCGTTATAATCATACACAATATAAACAGACATATATCAGTGTGTTTAAGACCAACAAAATTCTTTATGTAATTTTGTTTATCTATTCTATATTTAGGTTCTTGCTTTCCAAGATACATTTAAATATATATTGTTTGAGTAATTTCTGTTCTCAGAAAGACTTATCTATTAGATGTTGTCTCTGTTATGTGAACTCCATCTTTTCATGCGTCAGTTTGTGCTCGTTCGGTGGTTTACAGGCGATGCAAAATAACAATTGAAAGGATATTATTTAATATTTGTCTATATTTCTGAGATGAGGTAATATTTATATTATATACAGTGTTCGGACTGTTGTTCTCATCTTTATTGCCGTATTCAAAACTTTCTTCAGGTCGTTGGAATTTCGAACCGAACTCTTTATTTCGATTCCTGGGTTCAAATATACTCATCCCGTGTGCCATGTCACTTCTGTATGTCATTTAGTTATCTACCTTTAGAGCTGTGAGTTCCATACCTGGCTACAACAGTGGTGAACAAATAACTTAGTTGAGTTAAAGGGAGTATTGGTTGGCAACCAGTCTAAGAGAAGAAAACTTTTACACCCAAATTCGGTTGGTGTGTTAAAGTGACGAAACAAACTCTTCAGCTTTGGTTGGTAAATTTTTAGCGAAATTTTCGTCGTTAAGTTATTGTGGCCTGGTTGGGTCAAGAAATAAGAAGGTAGGTTTAAACAGTGGCCTGGTTGGGTCAAGAAATAAGAAGGTAGGTTTAAACAGTGGCCTGGTTGGGTCAAGAAATAAGAAGGTAGGTTTAAACAGTGGCCTGGTTGGGTCAAGAAATACGAAGGTAGGTTTAAACAGTGGCCTGGTTGGGTCAAGAAATAAGAAGGTAGGTTTAAACAGTGGCCTGGTTGGGTCAAGAAATAAGAAGGTAGGTTTAAACAGTGGCCTGGTTGGGTCAAGAAATAAGAAGGTAGGTTTAAACAGTGTATTAGAATAACAGAACAAGTAAGAGTGTTAGTAATCAGCAGATTGAAGTGTAAGTCAAAATGGTATCGGCTTACGGCCTATCACGTTGAATACACCAGTTCTCGCTCGATCACCGAAGTTAAGCGACGTTGAGCCTGGTCAGGTGACCGCTTGGGAATACTGTAAGCGTATAGTGAAGGATGTGAGTTGTGTTGCGGTGGATATCGGCTCGGAAAGAGAAATCGGTGAGCCGAGTTCGAATTCCAGTTGAATACCGTGCATTCACTTAAGCACTGGTACCCTTGAAAAGGTATTAATCCGTCACTGCCCTCCAGTTATGGGTTAAATAACAAGGGTAGGACTTGGGGACCCTGCCCTTAAAAAAAAATCCCAATGAATCTTGATACTCGAAAAGAAAAAGTATTACTAGACACAAAACTTATATAAACAACAATAAATTGTTGAAAGAAAAAAGGTATTACCAGCAATAAATAAATAAAGTTTAGTTGGCAATAAATGACCCGCCGAGGTTGATTTGCCATAAAAACAAAACAACCAATCAGTAACCGAATGGTATCGTTACTCTGCGTCTAAACTGTCTCTCGACTACGTCACACCTGCGTCTCGGGAAGTCACGCAGGTAGTATTATATTGACGGAGGAAGAGACCATTCTTATATATAGCGCACCATAACAGTAACCACCCTGAAAGGAGGAGAACTCTGAATTAAAAAAAAAGGTTGGCATGCTAATGGGCAGGGCAGACAGAAATTCTGCAGTGTTGGTTGAAAACCCGTTCAGTAGAAGAACGACAAGTTTGTGCGCTAATGGACAGATATAAACTCACCAGACTTCTTTGGTAACCAGTCTAATAAAAAATCAACCTCGAGTTAAGAACCGGTTTGTGATCTAATAAACGGGCAGATAGAAATTTTCAGTCTTATTAGACAATAAGTCTAGGGGAAGGGCAACTCTGAATTCAAAACCGGTCGGTGTGCAAATGAGCAGACAGAAACTTTAAAACCATTTTTAGAATATCTATCTAGAGATTACATTCCGATAAAAACAATACAAGAAAACAACCATTTCTATACAGTCTAGGTCGATCGTAGAGATGCACGGGCTCATAAAAACGCACAAAGCATGAAAATTGCCGCGTGCGGAGATAGCATTTCCTTTTTCCACTTTTTTTATGTATCAAGAGCATCAACGATTATGGCTATTCACAATTCCCTGTTTTTGTTGTTCTAAATAATCTCTGACGGGTTTATTATCACTCTTCGCCCTTATTCTGCCATCTATTAACACAAAGTTTGCCTTACTCTCCTTTGCACATTAAAAATCTATAGTTTCCATTTTCTCATTATGTGCCACAGATCTTTCATTTGTCACTTTCTCATTGAAGTATATGTTTTCTTGTTCTCTAATTTCCTTAAAAATGTTTTCATTGAATCATATGTTTGGTTCTTGATTCTCAAAATCCTTTGATAAAACTACATACCTGTCACTTTAAGTATCTTTGTCAATTGTGGAAATATTGTATAGCATTTACTGCCACAAAGGAGATTAGATATTATATAGTCAGTCAGTTAAGTGCCATACGTGAAACACGCTTGGGTGATCATGTCTCGAAAGAGACATGACTGATTGAGCAGAAGATTATCTGCAGTAGGTTGCTATTGCTTTCTGCGGTAGACTGGTTGCCAGCCAAGGCTATAGAACCCAATCTGTCCTGTTATTTAACCCATAACTGGAAGGAAGAGACAGATTAATACCTTTCCCAAGAGTATTTGTGCGTAAGTGAATGCAATGAATTCAACTAGAATTCGAACACGGCTCCCCGATTTCTCGTTCGGTGTCGATATCCACTGCTCAACAACGCAGATCCAGATATTATATAGCAGTACAGCAAACATTTTCTTTATTTCGCTGAGATTTAGAAACCGTAATTTAATTCATACTTGTTTGAATACTCTTTTGTGTTTTATTTTATAAAAACAGCATTTTCAGATCAAAATTGTGATAAAGAATTGTTGATTTGGTTGATTTTGTTTCGCATCACATCAACTCGTAGGAAATATTTAATGCCGAAATCTAAGTATTTTGAACTCAATTGCATGTCTTCAACTATAGATAAAATATATAGTTGGTCATTTTGCTATAAATGTGTTGCCGATCATTTATCTCTATATATGTATCTTTATACATTCATACTGTTTTGTTCTTTGAGGTTCACATAGCTTGGACTCGAACAGGTACTATCATACCGAGTCTGAGTGGATCTAGGAACAACATCAGTTAAGAGGTGGCTCCACGCTGTTTAAAACCTTCAATCTCCTGATCAGAGGGATGATAAACTGAGGTAAGAAATAGTTCTTAAATTTTAATGCTTCCAAAGCAAAGCTGCTATTCTTTAAGCACCATAGAAAAGCTTTCCTACCTTTTATCATTATGGATTACGCTAGCCTCTCGGAAAGCATCACACTGCGCCTCCTCGGCATCACTCTCTCAGCCGATCTCAAGTTGAATGACTACATCGAATCAATAGCAACATCTACTGCTAAGAAGGTTGGGTCATTGTGCCGAGCCAAGAAGTCTTTCTTGTCATAATTCATCTTGGACATGGATAAATCCGTCCGTGCATTGAATACTGTTGTCATATCTAGTCGGGTGCTGAATAGCAGTATTCATCTCGGGGTTCTCGACAAAATCCAAAGGAGGATCTGCAATGTAACCGGTCTAGATTTGGCAGTTATACTTCGGTAACTTTCTCACCGACGTGATGTAGCCTCTCTCTGTCGAGCTTCATTTCCTGATGCCTCGCCCTCATGGATTCATTCGCGCAATTCGATTGGCATCTAGGTCCCACCGTGTTACCGTTAACGGTAAAACGGTGGGACCTAGCACTTCTAGCACTTCTAGCACTTCTACTCCATCAATTTCTTTTCTGCACTTCCCTTCCGTATGCTTGCTTCTCTGATAGCTACAATCCAAAGGTTTAAGTTCAACGTCAGTTGCCATCTTCTATCTCCTTGTCTGCCATTTCTCTCTTACCCTTTCTTCAACATTTTCTGTACCCTTCTTTTTTTCTTGTCTCTTTTCCCTCTCCTCTTACTGTAACTCACTGCGCACTAGTGGCAGTAGTGACTTACTTGCGGTTATAAAATAGACGTAGTCGGGATCAAGAAAGTGGGTTAAAGGTAAAAAGCACCCCAAAAGAGAAGAAAGACATGGATGGGTGAGCAGTAGAAAATGATTTTAATAAACCTACAACTGCTACGGAGTTCTGAGAAACGTACTAGATTTTTAGAAACGTGTAAACATTACCAAGAAACCGAATCTCAAAGTTGGCCAAAGGAAATAAAGTAAAAAGATCAGCAATTTCTGACCAGGACACCACAATGGCCGTGGTGAGAAATGGGTCCAATAGTGCACAGCGAATGACCAGATAGTAACCAATACCTGGTTCCAAGAGCACCCAAGAAGACTATTGACATGGAGAAGTCCAGGAAGGAAAATTAAGAACCAAATTGATATTATTAAAACAAAGATTTAGAAACGCAGTCCTTCACTGCAAAGCCTACACATGTAATGACTGCGGAAGCGATCACCTACCGGTCTATTGCAAACTAAGGATAAAACTAAAGAGATTAAAGAAACCTAACACAGACTTAAGACTGCAGTGGAGTAAACTCGTGAATGACCTGAACCTACAGGAAATGTATACGGAGAGGAGAAATTGGAAACGAAAACTCAAAATAGGACGCACTAAGAGAAGCTCTAGACACATCAGTGAACGACATCATCCCAAAGGAAAAAGCATGTCGGAAGAAAAACAAGTGAATCACTAAGATTTTTTTACGATAGGTGTCGCAGGTTTGAATCTTTCCGAATGAAACATTTTTGTGACAAAACTTTTCATAAATAATCATGTCAGTAAAATACATATAAAAACATACTGTTTAATTAAAAGCAGAATATCAACTCAAATACGGCTATCGTTTAAAAATCATGTTCAAACAAATAAATTATATATATATATATATATATATATATATATGAAGTGTTTGATTGTAATAATGTTTAGCGCCGAGGTTGTTGTTTTTTCAGTCGTTTTACTGATAAAATGTATTTTGGCAAAGAGATCCTTTATCGTAAAGTGCTCGATATCGGTGTGAGATAGAGAGTTGATAATTACAAAGGGTTTGTCTCTTGAACAGAGCAGATTCATGCCGACTTTGAACTTTAGTGAGAACACCGTTATGATTTTCTCACTCGTCAGAGCAACCGTTGAAACTTCGAAGTCGACATGAATTTTCTCAATTAAACTGATAAACACTGTATACTTATATATATATATATATATATATATATATATATATATATATATATATATATATATATATATAACTGGCGTGTGTATACATTGCTTATATATAACACGCTAAAATGTTCCTATTCTGATTACATGTGCCTATGGATTTGGGGTTAACGACTCTGACTGACACCAAATCGGTCAAGTTTCGATCCCGGCCAGAAGCAAGTGGATGTCTAATCCCACTGATGAGCTGTGATAGAGCAAAACAGGCTTGTATGTAGATATATATATATATATATATATATATATTAAGAGTTCTAATTCTCGTTGTGCTTGTCATTTTCTTACGTGCAAATACATTTGGAAAAGGCATGCATTTTCCTATTGTCTCCCCGCCTGTGGGTTAATTTGTAAGATTGTGTCACTACAGTGTTATTATTTCTAAAAAGATCTTGCAATCTAGAATTATTTTATAACCGAATGGCTGATAAGTCGTAGAAAAATTTACTAGACAGCATGAATAGCCTCCAACTCGTTCGGATATATCTAAACCAGTATCTGTATGTGTATTAAACCGGTAAAAAAAAATACAAAATTAAAATGGATTTAAACTCATGTTGACTTTCTACACACACACACACACACACACACACAACACACACACACACACACATACACACACACACACACACACATTGTATTCTTTAACTTTTAAAAAACGGAAAGCGTTAGAATGCTGGAAAAACTCTCGCTCTCTCTCTCGCACACACACACACACACACACACACGCATATATATATATATATATATATATATATATATATATATATGTATCTAAACTGTTTTACGTAAAGTTAATTAAGTTTGACACAGAGACAAATTTTTTTTCACCTCCGGATTTTGAACTTTTGTCAGTAGCAATGCTCAATGTACATACACATCGATATATTTCAATCTATATGTAGATAGTCTATCTAACACAAACAAGTGCATCCACACCCTGCCATTTATTTTTATCTGATCAATTTTATAACTCTAACACTCAAGATTAATCGATAGATGTATTTTTTAGGACTCATCAGATAATCATATTTCTCTCAGCTTTTCTTAGTTTACCTTTGGGGGCCACAATTATATGATAATGGTAATGATGAAATTTGCGATTTTCAACAGGAATAATAATTCGGTATTCATTAAGTGAACAGTTAGGGTTACTCTCGGTTGAAGATATTTCTCCATAAAATAGGCTTCTGAAGTTCGCTATCTGTTATTGCTCTTTTTATTACTAATGGGGATTTTACTTTCAAGCTTCCTGCCTTTAGTAATGTAAAAAGTCAACATCACAATATAATTACTAGCAGTATAGCCCGGCGTTGCTCGGGTGTAATGAAAGCTTTAAAACTAATCCATGGGCCTGGAGCTCGGACTCTTTGGACGTTGGCACGAAAGACTAAAAAACAATAGTTGTTTCTAGTTAAAGCGAAACCGTAGACTGAAAGAAAAATGAATGGATGTAAGTCAAACTTTGATTTCCTGTTATCGATATCAAATAAGTTTTTTCGTCCTAAACTGAATTTTGAAGGCTAAATAAGTCCTCTGAGTAAATGGTATCATGGCTGAGACTAAGAACTAAAATTATACCTACTTAGAGCCAAACCCGAAGCAAAAACTAAAATAAAAGGGCTGAAAAAAATACAGACATACAGGCAGATAAACAGACTCACACAAAAATATCTTGCTTTTTATATATATATATATATATATATATATATATTATCGATTTTCTGCACTATTGTAAGAACTGCAACCTTAAAATTTCTGAATATTGTTTCTTATGTCTTTTTCTATGAGTGTATGAAATTTAATTAAAATCGGACCACTCCTTCTATAACCCGATTTTTTCGATTATCGATTTTCGATATTTATCGGGGGTACCTCGACACAAACCTCGCAGACGCTTATAGTACAACTGTGTAAATTTTCAAGAAAATCAGTTCAGCCGTTTCGGAGTCTATAGGTAACGGACACACACACGCAGACACACACACATACACACACACAGAGACAAAGTTCCATTTATAAATAAGTTTAGATTTCTTATCTAGTTACATGTGCTAGTCATTTTGCTGTTACTTCTCTTGCAAGTGTTCTATTTTCTTACTCTTTAGTAAAGGTCGTTGTTGTGTCTGATAAAGAATCGTCGTAATAAGAAATTTTAAGGTTTATTTGCATAAAGTTATTTTAATCTTGTATCTGGGTAACCGGTTTAATACGAATGATAATTTAAATATCATCTAACGAGTTGAAGGTCATACATGACATGTATATAAAATCCCGATCTGATGAGGTCATTTAAGAACGTAACTAAAATTTTCAGGTTAATATTTTGGTTGTGTAGACATCAGAACCACTGAAAGGCGGACCAGAACTGGTTCTCCGATCCCAAGATGTTGTGGGATCTCTCCTTTTTCTGTGATAATAGACTCGACTTGAGTATACATATACTCCTGCCATAGAGAGTCCCGAGAGAGAACAGTAGAGATCCGTTAAGAGTACCGTAAGAGGTCCGTAAGTTACCGAGCGATACCGAAGTTACACAGAGAACACCGCGTCAGGAGTCATAGTAGTTCTGAGCTCTACTCAGCCAGAACAGTATTACACGGATATACTGATTCCAGCACGGCTTCACTCCAAAGACTTGTATATATATTTTCTTTACCAATCGTATTCCTAGATTACTAACCTGCGTTTCAGATGTATCTTTACATTTAATATAAGTCACTGGTGCCTCCACAATAGGTGTTCACTCGTGCAATCAGACTGGCAAATGCAGACGACAATGCAGCTTCTTCTCTCGCACTTTCCGCCCGTGAAACTCGTTCCCATATTCTTGCTTTCCTGATGGCTACAACCTCCAAGAATTTAAATGCAATGTCAATACTCATCTATTAACCACTAAACACTAGCCCTCTCCCCACCCTGTATATCCTTCCCCTTCTCTCCACCTATGTATCTGTCATTACACCTGCGTTCTCATCTTTCTATTGCTCCTTTCTAACTGGTTTGTACTCCTCACTCTCTTCTAATTAATCTTTTTACAGTTATGTAGGCCCCCGCACATCAGTGGCATTTCCGCCTTGCTCGGGGTGAAATGATGAAAAAAAAACAACCTTTTTTTTAAAAATCTCAAATAACTTTTTTGATATTCATTATTTTGTTCGGTTTCTCACCCAGAAACCCCAACAGAAGCATTACTGTTAATGTAGACCTATACCCGAAAATAATTAATGGCTGGTTAGTTACCGCCTGGTTTCTCACCAACTTTTTAAATTTCTCTTTACCCTACGGTCAAAGTGGATTCCCGCTTAAAAAAACTAGTAATATCAATTACACCATCCACACATCCAAGCATACTGCAACTGTTATTCCTAAGCAGTCACCCTGTAAGCATTTATAAATAAGTTTAGATTCCTTATCTAGTTACACGTGCTAGTCATTTTGCTGCTACTTCTCTTGCAAGTGTCCTATTTTTTTACTCTTTAGTAAAGGTCGTTGTTGTGTCTGATAAAGAATCGTCGTAATAAGAAATTTTAAGGTTTATTTGCATAAAGCAATTTTAATATCGTATCTGGGTAACCGGTTTAATACGAATGATAGTGTAGATATCACCTAACGACTTGGAGGACATACATGACATCTATATGAAAATCCCGATCTGATGAGGGCATTTAAGAACATAACTCAAATTTTCAGTTTAATATTTTGGAATCCACAACACAAGCATTACTGTTAATGTAGACCTATACCCGAAAATAATCACTGGCTGGTTAGTTACCGCCTGGTTTCTCACCAACTATTTTAATTTCTCTTTACCCTTTGATCAAAGTGGATTCCCGCTTAAAAAACTAGATTTCAAAATTTGATTGATTCGTTTTCTAAGTCTGATCGACTCTTTACAGGTTATTTCACGCCATAGAATATTTTTATATTACAACAATTACTGGTGCCCCCTCTACATATAAATTTCCTCGTGCCACAAAATTAGCAACTAGGTTCCACCCTTTACTGTGAAATCAATAAATTGTAAACGCAAATTCTACTCCAGAAGCTTCGTTTCTTGTACTTCCCGCATGTGGAATTCCCTTCTATTTACTTGCTTCTCCGACAGCTACAATCTCCAAGAATTTAAATGTAAAGTCAATAGTCATCTCCTATTTCACTAACTTGCATCCTCTCTCTCCTTTTGCCGTCCACTCCATTTTTATCAGCATTCTCATCCTTCTCTAGTAACCGCAACTCTACAACTTCTTTTATCGCACTTCTTGCCTGTGAAATTCCCTCCCGTATATTTGCTTCCCCGACAGTTACAATCTCCAAGAATTTAAATGTAAGGTCAATTATCATCTTCCATCTCTCTGACGAGCACCCTTTCCCTCATGTTCTTTTCTCCGTCCACTCTACTCTCATCACACTAGTATTCTTATCCTTCTCTTACCCACTTCCTGACACCTCCCTATAACTTGTCACTCTTTCTCATAACTTTCCTCCTATGTAACCCCCTGCACAACAGTGGCAGTAAAATGCCTTGCTTGGGGTGATATAATTATAGAAAAAAATAATGTTTTCAAATAATAATGATTTATTGATATAATCTTACAAAATGATGCCACTGGCGGGGGAAGAAGAGGAGGATTAATTCCTTCCCCAATGGTATTTGTGCGTAATTAAATATAACAAATCCAACGAGAAATAGAACTTGATTCTCCGATGAACAATTCAGAGCCAATATCAATTACACCATCCACACATCCAAGCATACAGCACCTGTTATTCCTAAGTAGTCACCCTGTAAGCATTGACGAGGCTCGACGTTTCCCTAACATCGGTGTTTGTACAGAAATCATTGTTTCGACTTGATGAGGCCCTAAACAGATTAAAAAAAAAGGACCACCTGCTATAAAACAAATACTTGAGGTCGAGTATATCTCACTTTTCTAGAACACAAACTGTTCTTCATTGGACTTATGTAAATCCTTATACTAAACGTGTTATACCTAATGGTACACTCAGTGAGTATTGAGCATACTATTCACCTGTAATAGTCAACCAAACTACATCGTTTAACCACTTCTTCTTTTTTATGTGTTATGTCCTTTTAGAACGTAAACGATCATGGGCCTCCACTTATCTCTATCTCTTGTCACTATTAACCCTTTTCCACTTGGTATCTATCTTAAACTCTGCTGCACCATCAAGTATGTCACCTGTTGCTTTCACCTGTCTCTCTTTCCTTCTATCCGTTTTGTGTGTATTAGATTTTTCAAGCCCTCCTTCTTCATTACGTGCCCCAGAAACTTCATCTGTTTCTCCCTGATATTAAGTATAAGTTTCCATTTCGTTTGCATTCTCTACAAAAAACTTGTCGTAGCTCACAATGTCGTTCTATGATATTCTCAGCATCTTTGTGTAGAGCCATATTTCTCTTGCTTCGAATATATCCTTCATGTTTGAGGAGATTGTCCAGGATTCGCTGCCATATAGGACGACAGATATCGTATAACAGTCCAGTACTCTTTTCTTTGTTTTCAACGAAATCTTCATGTCTTTCAATTCTCTGCTTAGCTTTTAAAATGCTTCCTTGTCCACACCAATGCGCCTTCGGATCTCAGGGTCGCACTTTCCCTTCACTGACAGAACACGTCCTCGGTATTTATATTTCTGCACCTGCTTGATTTTAGTATCCCAAACTGTAGTTGGCATTTGGGGTTTTTCTTTTTGCTGATTCAATTTTCTTGTAGTTCATATTTAGTTCTTTCTTCTCGCTTTCTCTTGCTACCTGCTGTAGGAGGTCCTGTATTTTCCTTTTTGTGCCTACCATCAGCACTGTCTCATTCGAGTATCTTAATATCTTGAAACTGTAGCCACCAATGAGGAATCCTGGCAGGACTTCTAGTTCTCTCAGAATTGTTTCGTTGTCCACTACCCTACGCGAAGCAGTCCTAAAATTAATCAGATGATGACATAAATGTCTAGCCTTAAACCTTTGCCAAAGAAAAGATGCACACGCTTTCAGTTTCAATTGTTCATCGATACTTAAAGCAGATTATCTTTTCAGCTCTCAAGCAGATGGACAGCTCAATTTAGTGAAAGAGACAGCAATATCTAGAAACTAAGACATAGATTGTTCTCTCAACTTGATAATATTAAAACTTTCTTTAATTTCTAGTTAGATAAAGATGCTCAGAAACTAATTGCATTATACTAGAAAATATTTAAACTATTGATATTTTAATAAATTTAACTTTGTTTTTATTTCTTTCTGTTAAAGCATATTACTTCCGAACACTTTGATATTTTGATCAATATAAAGTGCTTATGTGTTTATATCGTAGAATTCACTAGAACTTTTCGAGCTCCCTAATATTTCAATAAATTTAATGTACAATTTAATTGTTTACTTGTATTTAGGTGTTCGGAAAGAAATTACGTATTTTACTGCTATGAATTATGGGTAAACCAAGCAAGTTTGAAATAAGATAGATTGGCTGGGAACTGCTTAGGGAATTACTATCAGACAGTGATTTTTTTTTTAGATAGATTGATGGATTCGTTTTCTACGTATCATCAACACTTCGTAGCTCATTTGAAGCCAAAAAATATTGGTTACATTGTAAGAAGTTTGATATTTTATATTTTGAGATAATAATGATTTGGGATAAAACTTTTAGTAATTAATCCATAGCTGTTGGAGAGGAGCTCGATTAATATTTTTCCCAAGGTTTTTTTTCGCGCAAGTGATTATATGGAACTCAACAGGACCTGGAAATCTTCTCTCCGATAACCACTATACTACTCGCACAATCATTTGTATTTCCAAGCGGTCACCCATCTAGGTAGTGTCCAGGTTTGACGTTGCTTAAATTCGGTGATCGTACGGAAACCGATGTTTCAACATAATGTGGCCGTAAACCTATATCTGTTATGAAGAATTTCAAGGTTTAATTGGGGAAACATGCAAACAGAGAATTTTTGTTTCTCACCAAATTTTGCTTGGGGTGCCAACATTGAGTTCCACCATTTTCAGCAGATTTTTAATAGAAACGTTAACCTTTCATTGTTTCTATGGCGTTGTTATAGTTAATGTAAAAATGGGTTTTAGATATTAGTACACAATTTTATTGCAAACTGAGAAATCAGCACGAATAAATAACCAAGACACTATCCACAGACGGCTTTGCTTTGTGTCTGGTAGAATGCGAAACATGTTGTCCATTATGAACTACTGGGACATGGAACTTTAACCCGTTTTAAACATTTTATATAACCTACTTGCAGTAGATAAGTTCATTTATCTTCCGGTTCACACTCCTCCCTGGTTTTGTGAACAGGAGTCGAAGTTTATTTCCCGTTCATCGTTTAGGATTGATTTTTAGGTTCTTTTAAAAGTCTTTTCATTGTCTTTCACTTCCAGTAACCAACTTGCGCTTTAGTGACATTATCGCCTTGTTTGGTATAAATTGATTTCAATTAAAATTGATCGGTAAAATCAAAAGTGTCCTACTTTGCTAACAAGCGTTATAATCTAGCATGTACATTCAATGGTACACCCTACGAAAGAAAAACTAAGACCATTGTAATGAAAGGCTTTTCCACATTCTTCATTCTTCATATTCAGATTTAGCAGAGGCATTTTTTTTGATTTCTAGAATTTTTCATTGATTACTAACAATTTCTCCATAACACAAGAACATGCACCGTCAAAAGAGGTTTTTCTTTTAATCATATCACCCCAAGCAAGGCGATAACGCCACTGATGCGCAGGGGGCTACGTAAGAGTAAAAAGATTGGAAAAGAGAAAAACCGGAAACCACATCCTAACCAGGAAACAAGGGATGAGCCTCTTCACCTGTTCAATAGACGTGGGTGGAGTGTGAACCGGGTGATAGTTTAGTCTATCTACTCCAATTAAGTCTATCTACTCCAATCGTGGAAAAGAAATGAATGAACTGAGCTAATAAAGAAATAATCATTATTTTACTGAGCTAGCTCAAGTATTCATACCAACCATCACGGACCTGAATTAAATTCGGAAGGTCATCTATAAGGCATTCTGTATTTGAGCACAGATGGTCGATACATTAAACTCATCACTGGCCCAAAATCCTATGTCTGTCTTCTGCATTCTTACAAACATCAGCTCAAACAGACTATGAAGATGATCAAAATCATTCTACAGGGCTGTTAAGAACAAGTGTCAAGTTGCATCATCTGGGATCAAAATATTCCTGTTGCTGTTTGAACAAGGATGTTTCCGAAATGAAAAAGTAAACATCAGTGACAAAACATTTACTAAGCTTAAAAGAATAAAGACATATTTAATAATGAAAATAGTTCATTAGCACATTTATTCAAGTCAACATTGAACCTCATGATTTGTGCATGTCAGGGTCCTGCATCAAATTCAGGAATACATCCATGAAGCCTTCACTATGTGATCATAGCTGGTCGACATTTGCTGCTGGTTGACAGATACGAGTATGAAAATGCTTAGCTGTCCGGAGCAGCAACTCCTTTTCTAGCACATGCAGTATTCAGTAAAGCTCACTCACTATCGGCTAATTTGTTCTGATACGTCTGTAGTTAATGAAAAATTGTTTCTTTGTGAAATACTTATACATTTTTCTATAAATGCGATTATGCTTCCCTGAAATTTTCTAATACAGAGATTCTTAACCGGAGTGCATATGGACTAGTGTCCAAAAGGTTTCATTTTTAAATGGTTTATTATGAGTTATTTTACTAGTGGACATAAAACGAACCGAACATCCCCGGATAAGAATGGCCAGCCATCCATCCACATAAAAGTTCCAAAATATTTAGTTGTTAAATATAAGTTTATTTTTTATTAAATTAGTTTACGTAAAACATAGCACAGTATGGTAGGGTCATTTGGGAACCGTCTGTGAGAAAAATAGCACCGTGATGCTATTCACTTCGCAAGAAATTTGAAAACGGCATGTTGTACTGCTTGGCATTCGCGCCTGAAGTTTCAATGCGAGCATATCAGAGTGTTTGTGTGTCAATCTAAGAACAGTGCAGAGGATTTGGAAAGAGTTGGATGATATATCCAGTCAATATTCTGGTGTTTATAGAATCACTAATGATGGTGACATTATTCCACCATTATTCTTTTCAAAGGGCTTCGAACTCAACACAGACGTCTACATCAAGTGCCTTGAGAAGATATTACTGTTCTGGATCAAGAGGATGACTGCCGGAAGACCCTATGTCTGGTAACAGGACCCAGCCAGTCATGATTGTCGAACAATTTCTGCGACCACAACACTTCTTACATTTGGCCACCTAACTCCTCAGACTGCAAACGGCTTAATTATTATGTGTTGGGCATAGTTGAGCGAGAAACCAAGAAAATTCCTTGTAAAAAGATAAAGCGAAGACAAGTATTATAACAGCATTCACCTAGGTAAACAAGGAGTTGACTTTCTAAACACCGCTTAGATGTGGCACATAGCCGAAAGCATGGAGTACTCAGTGAGGATTGAACTCACTACTCAGTTGTAACAGGTATTAGCGAGACAAGCTTGCTAACCAACAAGGAGACCATTCAGAAGAATTGCAGGATATTCCGAAGTTATTGTGGTTTAAGCCAATGGCGATTTTATTGAATAAATTTACTTTCTAATAATTTTGGTAACTATATCTGTTAAAATGAGATATTAGTGTTATTTTCACTTTTGTTAAATTTAGACTGCACTTTATTCATCGCACACTGTTATTCATTGTGCACTGTATGTATAATATTTCTATAATTCCTAAACTTATCTAAACTTATATAATGTATGGAACGTTGTCTGTGTGTGCGTGTCTGTGTGTGTGTGTGTTTATTGCCTATAGACTCCAAAACGGCAGAACCGATTTTCTTGATAATGTACACAGTTGTACTATAAGCGTCTACGAGTATTCTTAGCTCGGTTTTGTGTCGAGATACCCCCGATAAATATCGAAAATCGATAATCGAAAAAATCGGGTTATAGAAGGAGTGGTCCGATTTTAATTAAATTTGATACACTCATAGAAAAAGACATAAGAAATGGCATTCAGAAGTTTCAAGGTTGCGGCTCTTACAATAGTGCAGAAAATCGATAATATATATATATATATATATATAAAAGGCAAAATATTTGTGTGTGTGTGTGTGTCTGTTTATCTGCCTGTATGTTTGTATTTTTTCAGCCGTTTTATTTTAGTTTTGGCTTCGAGTTTGGCTCTAAGTAGGATAATTGTAGTGCTTAGTCTCAGCCATGATACCATTTACTCAGAGGACTTATTTAGCCTTCAAAATTCAGTTTACAACGAAAAGACTTATTTGATATCGATAACATGAAATCAAAATTTGATTTACATCCATTCATTTTTCTTTCAGTCTACGGTTTCGCTTTAACTGGAAACAACTATTGCTTTTTAGTCTTTCATGCCAACGTCCAAAGTGTCCGAGCTCCAGGACCATGGATTAGTTTAAAAGCTTTCATTACACCCGAGCAACGCCGGGCTATACTGCTAGTCTATTCATCAAAAAAAGCTTTTTTTCATCGAATGGTTATGGGAGTTCTACTACATTAAATTAAAAGTAAAAGCGGTCCATGGGTAACAAAACAAAGTTTGAGAATCCCTAATCTAATGCATTAAAAGGTTCCATTTTAGGGGTTGTGGCGACAAAAGAGAAAAACAAGCTTTACTTTTGTGTTCTCAGTGCTAAGCTACCGAAAAATAAAATGAGTACCAAGAATTCTGTTTTAAAAGAACCTGACATTGTACGACAGAATCGGAGTCACGAAGGTTATTGTACGGACTTTTGCATCCCCCGGGTTGTGAATTACGTCATGGTATTTCCTGATGTTGAACTTGAGAGATTGATTTTTGACCTTTGGAATTACAAACTAGAACTTCTGACTTTTTGAAACTGAAATCCTTTATTGCCATTTACCATAGATGTTTACTTTATATATTTGTTTAGCGGCATATCAACATCTTATGGGTCATTTAATGATAAAATTTAATGATGAAATTTAACTTTCTTCAGAGAATTAATAATTTTTTTACAAAAATGGATTAGTGGCATTTGTTTACTATGAAAACGTAGTTTTTTCCAAAAATACATTGCTGGTATTTTTTAAAATATATTGCGTTTAATATATATATATATATATATATATATATATATATATATATATATTATAAGAAAGTTATAGAACACGTAGATTTTTAACCCACTGTTCATGCATTTACTTTTATAAAGAGTGATCGATACAATGTAGAGCTTAATATTGTAATGGTTTTTACAATGGTTTATAAAAGTATAGTATCACTACACAAAATTCTTCGTGTTTTGGAACAACATGTACCCCTCATCTGCTGATAAGTGGAAATGAAAAATGTCTATTCCATCCACTCATAGAGAGTAGTAAAATAAAAAGTGTCTACCCTTTCTTAAAAAACCTTACATCCCAATACAAGAATTACCTAGACAAAAATAAAAGTAACCTGTCCAAAACTAGACTACCCCGCATCCCTCTCCTAACCCAAGGCTGTATCTCTGTGGTTACAAACTGCTAGCTAAAGCATACTAAATTCCCATTCCACACAACACTTACTAAGAATAAATTACCAAGAATAAATCGTTTTCAACATTTATTTTTCATTTCCACTTATCACCAGGTGAGGGGCACATGTTGCTCCGAAACACAAAGATTTCTGTGTAGTGATACTATGCTTTTATAAACCATTGTAAAAACCATTACAATATATATATATATATATATATATATATATATATATATATATATAAGTGGTAATATTTACTAGCAATATGTTTTTGTGGAAAATATACCAGCAATCCAGCTAACTCTCTACTAAACCCTATTTACAAACATACGACAATAAAACGTGATCTACAAACAGATTTCTTACAAAGAATAAATATTTTTTCATAGGATTCGTAAAAAGATGTCAGCATTAAATAACCCATTGAGCCTGATATGCTGTAAAAGCGAAACAAAACAAAACCATTGCATTGTCTATGGCGCCAACAATCAGGACTTGATTATCTGCATTATCAGCATCAGTGTTATTTTATCTGCGTAACGACAAGATCGCTGTTTTGAAAAAGTAAGCCCTAATTCAGTGCGTATGTAAGGAGACGTTCTGACTACATAGTCCATGGTGATAACAAAAGGGCACAGTGAAGGTGTATTCAACCTGTTTTATGCTAACGTGATACTTTATGAAAAGTCTTATTACGAATTTTCATAAGTCGAGTGATTTTTTTCTCTCTGCTTACAGATTTAAAAGCTCTAGAGATATCTACAA
This sequence comes from Ascarosepion bandense, assembly GCA_037127315.1. Classification (NCBI taxonomy): domain Eukaryota; kingdom Metazoa; phylum Mollusca; class Cephalopoda; order Sepiida; family Sepiidae; genus Ascarosepion; species Ascarosepion bandense. The sequence continues at coordinate 91,189 of JBBBDQ010000459.1, forward strand.
ACAAAAAGATTGCTTTTCATGACACCTTCAACGTTGATCTTGTCAGGATCTGGCCAGCTATTGATCTTTTGTCTTTATGAATCTATTTTGATTCATTCGGGTGATCTTTACAGTTGTATATAATTTAAATTTAAGGAATTGTTTCATGTATTTGTTGCTACAGCCCTCAAAGTGATATTTCGATAATTTCTAGCGATAGCAAGACACCTATTTTGAGAAAAGTAAGTTGCAGCCCTATCTTTATTCGATTTCGATTTTAAACAACACTGCAGAAATCAAAGAGGATCACTGAAACGCTACGTTTTAGAGACTTCATGTTTTCTAGGCCGGCTTCTTTTTAGGTTTTGGTGTTTTTGAAAACTTCAGCCAAATCGTGTGCTGGAGAAATTTCCACATTGTTATTAAGATGGTGGTCTATGAATTTTCATTTTTTTTAATTCCAGAAATTTTCAGAGAACGCTTTGGAAATGTTCTTTACATTTGTCTGATTTTTTTTTTATTTTGATAATTGACCTTTAATGTCGACATTTGACTTTTCCTGCCATTGATTTTCATTTACAGTTTTCTCAGCGAAAGATGATTGCTTTTTGGTCGTGCCATTTTAAATCTTTTGAATTTTATTTTGAATTTAACGTTACTGTAGATGTTCACAGAGCTGGAAGAAATTGTTTTGAACATCTTGAAATTTGTTACGTTGGAAGGATTGTTTCTAACGTAGGCTTTTTACTTTAGCTGTTATTGTTTGTTCAAAAATTACTATCGACTTACGGCCGCATCACGTTGAAACACCGGTTCTCGTACGATCAACGTCGAATGTGTTAAGTAACCTCTATGGGTGGTCGTTTGGGAATACCAAGTGCTGTAAACTTGGATGTGCAGGTGGTGTAATTAACAACGTCTCCAAATTTAAAATCTGAGAGCAATGTTCCAATTCCGCAGGCTTCTTTATGAAAATTATGACTACAATATTTTAGGCACCTATGAATTAATTAGTAGAAAATTATTATTACCTCGAAAAATTCGTACAATCTAAAAATATTTTTGGTTTTAAATGAATAACCTAGAAAAGGGTCAGTCAGTTAAGTGTCATACGTGATACACGATTGGGTAACCATGTCTAGAAGGTAACATGACTGACTTGGCAGAAGAATTTTCCGAAGTAGGTTGCCCTTGCTTTCCGCGGTAGAGTGATTGCCAAACAAGGCTATAGAACCCCATCGGTCCTGTTATTTAACCTAAAGCTGGAGGAAAGAGACAGGTTAATAGCTTATTCAAAGGGTATTTGCGCGTAAGTGAATACAGCGAATTCTACTGGAATTTTAACTCGGCTTTCCTATTTCTCGTTCTGAGCCAATATTCACTGCACGATAACGTACACAGAAAAGGGTCAGTCAGTCAGTCAGTCAAGTGCCATACGTGAAACACGCTTGGGCGATCATGTCTCACAAGCGACATGACTTACTGGGCATAAGATTATCCCGCTGCAGATTGCCATTGCTTTCTGCGGTAGACTGGTTGCCAGCCAAGACTATAGAACCTAATCTGTCCTGTTATTTAACCCATAACTAGTGGGAAAAGACGGATTAATATTTTCCCAAGGGTATTTGTACGTAAGTGAATGCAATGAATTCGAATTCGAACTCGGCTCCCCAATTTCTCATTCCGAGCCAATATCCACTGCACCATAACGCACATCCGAAAAGGGTAACAAGCCGTAAAAAAAAACAAATCAAGCAATGAAGTTACTATCAGTGAATATATAGTTTGGTTTTTAATTTTAGTGGTATATCTTCAGCTGCAGTTCTGATGAGCTGCAATATTGTTGTAGTCAGCGGTCAGACAATTCATTTTAGAATTTGATTGAAGAATATCAAATGAGTTTCTGACTGAAATTGTATGCTTGCATATTTCTTCATCTGAGTGTAAAAGAACAACCAAAGTATAAGTACATGTATACTAAAGGCTCAAAAAATCATTGAGGTCGGATGTTCAGTCGTACTTAGCGACATAACAATCTAAAACCTCATGACAAATCCTATATTGTTAGCGCTGAAGCTACAAGCACAGACTTAGTTTTAGACATCATAACAGATAATGAGCCCACAACAACTTTATAGATTTCTCAGATTCACTATCTGTGCTTGCGTCAGTGAGAAACAAAAACGCAAACTATCCCTTAATACTTAAATTATTAAAAAGAATCAGTCTCATCTACAAAATAAAAACATGTTTTCTGTTAGCATTTTAATAAATATATGGCTTGTAAATAATGCTAGGGGTTGTTGGTTACATCACGCTACAATTTCGCTTAGGTCACCTCAACGTGATGTAATCATTAGTAATCTTGTCTCACTAGAACTGAGTAGTGAGTTCGATCCTCAACGGGTACCCCATACTTTCGGCCATGTGCCACATCTAAGCTTCGGCTTCCGCTGAAATGGTAAAGCTGATATGAACGCAAATGAATCATCAAAAATGAGCATTTAAAATTCGAAAATACCCTATAAAGACTTTGAAGCAACAACATAAACTCATACACTCTAAACAATGAAGAGCATTATCGTATTACCACTGAAACAACAAACTTTACAAAATTAAGCCTACCCTAGAATAATGACATCATGGTCTCAGACATTCTCGGAAGAAAGATGTCGTCATATCAATAACCAGAATAGGACACATCTATATCACTCATCCTTTTTTTCTAAAAATTAACTACCTCCAGAATTCACAGCATGCCAGGAGACTTAACATAAAACACATTCTAAACGATTGTAGTGACCTTGCCCTTATACGTCAACAATTTCATATGACTAGCCGAGAGAACTTTTTCAAAAAGAGACTGTGAGAAACTTCGAAAGAAATTTGGTCTATATCACAAATTATTGAACTAAGTAATTTTGCTAGAAATGCATAACTGGAAAGATGATTTTCTAAGCGCAGCTTAGATGTTGGCACAAGGTCAAGTGTATGGAGAATTCAATGAGAATCGAACTGATTACTTCATTGTAATGTTTATAGCCAGACAAACTTACCAACCATTACACCACGTAGAGGTACCCAGAGTTGGTTTTCTAAGCGCAGCTTAGATGTGGCACATGGCCGAAAGTATGGGGTACCCGTTGAGGATCAAACTCACTACTCAGTTTTAGCGAGACAAGATTACTAATCATTACACCACATTGAGGTGACCTAGGTGAAATTGTAAAGTGATGTAACCAACAACCCATAGCGTTATTTACAAGCCATATATTTATAAAAAAAACAATCCTTAGGACATTAAATAACTGACAGTTTTGATATGCCGTTAAAACGATCATTTAATTGGAGATAAAGCAGCCTAATTGCAGGGTTGAAAAGTGACTAGCTTCTGTTTTTTTTTGTTCCCACCTATGATGTTTATTAAATGTTATAAATCTATCGTCAGAGCAAACTTAAATTCCCAAGCTTTTCCACTTAAAATTAATGAAGTATATGGGTCTTTCCCCGGCATTTCTTCCAGAACAATTGAACCTATAGGACAACTGCCCCAAGACAATTGCCCCTATTAAGAGAAAATTAAGAGAAAGCACAACTTGGAAGTATATGAATAATTATAAAACTAATTAGAGATTTATTTTCATGTTTGAGCTGCTTTCTAATAAGAAATATTATCTAATAATAAGTTTTATATTTTTTATATCACTAGAATTATAGCATTAATTGTGAGCTATACATAAGTATAATAATAACTAATTACATCATTAATAGCTATCTGGTTAAACTAATGTTTATAAAAAATAATTAATCATTACAATTTATCCCTTGTTCCCTGTTTAGGATGTGGTTTCCGGCTTTCTCTTTTCCAATCTTTTCACTTTTCTTTTGTATTTTTTGTTTTCAACTGGAGTAGATAGACTGAATTATCGCCCGGTTCACACTCCACCCACGTCTATTGAACAGGTATAGAGGCTCATCTCTTGTTCCCTGCTTAGGATGTGGTTTCCGTCTTTCTCTTTTCCAATCTTTTCACTTTTCTTTTCTTTTGTATTTTTTGTTTTCAATTGGAGTAGATAGACTGAATTATCGCCCGGTTCACACTCCACTAACGTCTATTGAACAGGTATAGAGGCTCATCTCTTGTTCCCTGCTTAGGACGTGGTTTCCGGCTTTCTCTTTTCCAATCTATTCACTCTTACGTAGCCCCCTGCACACCAGTGGCCTTACCGCCTTGCTTGGGGTTATGTGATTAAAAAAAAAATTCTTACATTTCATATTTCTCAATAAGAAGAATTATCCAATAATAAGATTTATATTTTTTTAGCCATCAAAAATAAGCTTGCTTTTACCACGTTCACTTTGCGCGAACTCCATGGTAGGGTGATATAAATTTTTATATATACTTGGAGAGTTGTAGATGCATGGTGATCAGTTCAAACACTGAATTCAAACTCGTCGTTAGCTTGTTGCTATTCAATAAACCTGCCAGTTTAACAGGTCAGGTCAGGTCACATAAGGTCAGGTCCGGTCAGGTCAGATCACGTAAGGTCAGATCACGTAAGGTCAGGATAATCTTATAAACTTATAAATTTATCTTTGTTAATGAAGCAAAAGCAAAAGCAAAAGCAAAACTTAAAAAAAATCCCCTTCCGTTGTCCGAAATCAGTTGTCGTATGGGAGCAAATTGCCAAGTGTGTGTGTGTGAGGGGCTGTTGCCCTATCATCCGATTGATACTGCATTTAATTTTTTGTAGATCATAATTGACAAGCAAGCAATGAGCCGAAAGAGATCACCACAGGCTAGAATTGCGAGAGAAGAAATGCTTAGAATAGAATTTACAGTTCCATTTAGCAATTTCAGCAGCAAAATGTTGAGACATAGTTACCGAACTAGTACTCCGCATAAAATTTGTGACTTTATTTGCTGTACAAAAACTTTATCCTGTCCCTGAACATTTTGTTTTTTTATATAAGCGTTTCACCCCGAGCAAGGCATGTCACTGCCACTACTGCGCAAGGGGCTACATAGAGTGGAGAAAGGATGATTAAATATAGGAAATGTCAGAGGGTGGGTGATAGGCGGGTAAGGATACCGAGAATGAGGGTTGGGTAGATGAGAGTGTTCTGAGAATAATTGGGAGTTAGTGTGATAGGAGGTGTCTATTGACCCTACATTTAAACACCTGGAGATTGTAGCTGTTTGGAAAGCAGACTTGTGGAAGGGAGTTCAACAGGCGGGAAGCGCGAGAAAAGAAGCTGTTGGAGTAGAATTTACGGTTACATCTTATTTGTTTAACTGTAAAAGGGTGGGACCTAGTTGCTAATCTAGTATCTCGTGTAAATTCGTGCTTAGGCGGCACCAGTGATCTAAGCTCATCGGAGCAGAAGCCATGAAAGTACTTGTAGAAGAGGCACAGGGAAGCCACATCACACCGGTGAGAGAGTGGTTGCAGCCGGTCTGCCAAGTCAGTATCAACCACGTTACAGATCCTCCTTTGTATTTTGTCAAGAAGCCCAAGGAGAGCAGCAGGGGCACCCGACCAGATATGGCAGCAATATTCAATACACGGGCGGATGGTAGATTTGTATATATGCAGAATAGAATCAGGTGGGAAAAACTTCCGGGCCCTGCACAGAGAGTCGACTTTCATAGCAGCAGATTTGGCAATGGATTCGATATAGTCATTCCATTTGAGGTCCGCCGAAAGTGTAAGGCCAAGGAGGCGTAGTATTCTACTCTCTGGGAGACTAGCCTGTCCCATGGTAATGGGAGGTAGATGCGATTGTCTATGGTGGTTAGTTGATAACAGCTTCGTTTTAGAGGCATTGAAATTTACCAGCCATTTCCCACCCCAGGCCACTATGGATTGGAGGTCCTTTAAAGTACGGCAGCGAGGTTCACTTTGTCGTCCACACCTGGTTTTTGATCGATGCGAGAGTAGATTGTTGTGTCATCGGCATACATGCCAACTTGGGATCTAATGGCGTTGGGGAGATCATTAATGTAGATCAGAAAGAGCGTGGGACCTAGGATAGAACTTTGAGGGACGTCTGCGTTCGTATGGTAGTTTTGGGAGGGATGCCCATTTAATACCACCTTCAATGTGCGGTTAGAGAGGAAAGACTGGATGAGGTCAAACTGATGTCCAGTTATCCCGTAGCTCCGCAGTTTGCACAAGAGGCCAGCATGCCAGACCCTGTCGAACGCTTTTGAGATATCTAAGGCAACGGTTCGGGCTTCACCATTCTTGTCAAGTTCCCAGTATATGTACTCGGTAATGGTCGTTAGCATATCAGCAGTAGACCTGGTGAAGCGAAACCCGTACTGTTTGTCAGAGAGAAGCCTGTTGGCCGTGAGATGCTGAATCATCTCGGCGTTGATAATGGCTTCGAAAACTTTGCCAAAGATTCGAAGGAGACTAATAGGACGGTAATTGGCGGGGTCTGAGGGTTCGCCAGAATTCTTAAATATAGGAACTACGCAGGAGGACTTCCAACAGGCAGGAAAACAGGAAGCAGATAGGCAGAGGTTATAGAGTTTAGAGAGGACAGAGGAGAGTTCTGGGGCACATTTCTTCAGTACTATGACTGGGATTCCGTCACCGCCGCTCGCTTTGTGTGGGTCAAATGTTTTAGTTGTGTTGTCATACCCTGCTATGGCAACAAAAACAACATTGAAGGAAATTAACAATAATAATGTTGCAATTGAGAGGCCTAGAAAATAATTTGATGGAAATGGAAAGAATATTAATAAATTAACATGCTAAATTCATGAAGTTCACTCATCGTGAAGGAAAACTCACTAGAAAAATCGTCATTAAAACATTTAGAGAAAATACAAAAAGAAATTACATTAAGGTGGTGAGAAAGTGGCTGACGTCGAGATGCTAGGTCAGATATTATGACAGATCTTTTTTTTTTTAAAGAATCTCTAGATACATAGCAGAAACACCAGACCAGCACGCATGTTATATATAATAGTAAAAAAATAAAAGCGTGGTAATAGTTCGAGAAAGATATAAATGACGACAGATCCACGTGAATGCATCCCACCAAAAATTTCACCACACAAAAGAAACAAACAAGAAACATATGATACTACAATAATTTTCATACTACTTTCATATCTAATCTACATACTGGGCACGCATTAATAATAGTAAATATTTTTTTAGAAAGACATTTTCATTGCTATTAACATCTCTTGTCAGCGTATGTAAGTTTGTCTTGTGAAAGCTTTGTAATACATTATGAAATAATTCACTTGCTACGCATCTTACATTTTTCATAATCATGCCAAGAACATCAGAATTCTCCGCGGAAATTAAGACAGAATACGTAGGCGCCAAAGTAGCGAGAAGCAAGGAAGAAGATCATGTTGAAAAGGATAGTGTAAGACGCGCTATATCTTTGCAGGCATGGTGGATATTAAAATCGGCTCGTGAATTTAAGTCATAGTGGAATCAGGAGTTAGGTATATTGCATGAGTAATCAAGAAACATATTGCGAATTTTTTTCTTAGTTCAAAAGTAACCCTTAGTACGGCTCGGTGGCCAGTAGAAATTTCATTAATATTGATGAATCACAAAGGTAATTTATTTAAGGCGTACAGTTCACCAATGTGTCCGTTGCTGATTTCGCTAGTTTCTTATATTCGTTATGGGGTAGTTAGGCTGATCACTATTGAGTAGTTCTTACTGGACATTACTGGATATCGCGTATATGTGGCTTGAAGTCAAAGAGGTCAATGAGTCGGTCTATTAAATTATGACTACACCATAGTGAGTTCAGTTCACACTAGATACGCTAAAGTTTTTTCCTTTTTTCAGACTAAGTTAAGTTAATAAGTGCGCGCGCACGCACACACACACACACACACACACACACACACACACACACACACACACACACACACACGTGCGTGAATGTATAGCTTAAATACGTACGACTCTCGAGATATTTTGTGTGAATATGACAAGTGGTTATGCGCTTATGCATAAACTCATACAAAGATATGTGTTTTTATGTCTGTGTGTGTAAAATTTCGAATAGATTCCGTCTGCAAAAGATTATCACTTTAGAGATACTGTCAGGTGATTAAAGTCCATATTTTAAACAAAGGAACTTAAAACAGGCTGAAAATAAGATTAGATTTACAACTTTCTAAGCATACATTTATATCTATCTATCTATCTATCTATCTATCTATCTATCTATCTATCTATCTATCTATCTATCTAATGTCTAGGTGTTGTAATGGATAGCTGCTCGGTTTGAGAAATCGGTGAACCGAGTTCGATATTCCAGTCAGGCTCGTTGCATTCACTTATGTGCAAATAACTTTAGAAAATATATGAATCCATCACCGCAGCTATAGATACCCGGAAAAAATTTTGCCACTCTCAAAAACTTTTCAATGCAATATTCACTTGCAAAGAAGGAAGTATTCTGACAATCCAAAATACTGGGTACGAAGCGGGTATATTGTCGCTATTTAATACTTTTAATTTTGCGCATGTGCGTTGTTTGTTCTTATTTTATTTACTGCACAATATAGTAGAATCAGTTGGGCACTGTCTGTGAGAAAAGAACACCATGACGCAATTCCCTCCGCCAGAACTTTTAAAATGGTATGCTGTAGCACTTAGTATTCTCATCGGAAGTTCCAATACAAACATTTCAGAGTGTCTCCGTGTCAATCTGAGGATAGTGTAGAGGATTCGGAAAGATCCGGATGAGTCTAATGGTGATTACGAAAGTGCTTAGACTGATCACGAGTGATGGTGACAATGTGCCACCATTCATCTTCACCCAGAGATTTAGACCCAACACG